>NQII01000499.1:489550-525503 GCA_002778355.1 Clitarchus hookeri
GGTACCTTATTTTAATGAAGACCTAAACAATAATTCTGTAGTCCATGCGAGTGGAGCCGCGGCCACAGCTAGTATTGTTATGATTGTAAGTTAATTGGTAATTGTGTCATTTGTATCTGTGAGTGCCCAGAAAAGAAACGTATTTCTGAAGTAAATGGTCATTGTATTGAAAACATTTTGATAGTGTCCAGTATTGTTGCACAGAGTGTGATACAAAATTTGCTATATGTATTGAACTAAGACATTTCAGTATTATTACATAAATATGCTACCTGTTAACTAATAGGAGGAAGCTTAATTTGGACTGATAATACTTAAATTATTCAGAGATTTTAATCTGTTTATAAATTGTGATTATTGAAGAAAAGTAACTGATGATTTTTATATGGGCTGAGAATCTGAGGGCTATTAGTCTGACGAAATCCGCAGAGAGAACTTGCCATACCAGAGAAAATTTGTTAAAAATACACGTTGTTTCTATTGCTTTGAATGTAAATATTGTAAGATTGGTTTAATATGTGTTTGCGATTGTACTTATATTACAGAACTCTTTCCGAAATCTATTGCCAGTGCAAAATGAATTTATAAAATTTATCTACTTCTGTACAATTTGTGAAAGGAAGTATGTTAAATTTGTTTTTAATATTGGGTGGAGATATTTGGGTGACTCTTAAGAGCGAGTTCTTGAGAGCCGATGAGGTTGAAGTGAGGTGAGTATGGAGCAGCGCCGGAATGCGGGGGCGGGGCAAGCGGGGGATCCTCAATAAAATTCTTCGTCCATCGGCACCATCCGACACCATTCCGTCTTGCGAAGATACGGGAATGAACCCGCCGGGAATCGAACCCGGTTCGCCTTGGTGGGAGGCGAGTAGCCTGACCAACACACCACCGCGACCCCTGCTTTTAATCGTTATTTTGTTAATTGTAAATTGTGTTTATTGGAATAAAATTTAAATTAATTTAATTATATTCATAAAATAACCAACCATTTTATGTCTCATTGTTTTGAAACTTTAAATTGCGAAAAAAAAAATAAACCACCACCTCATCAAATTTTTTATGAAACCATCATACATGTGTAATTCCAGGAAGCCCATTTCAAACAAAAGTGACTTCATTTGACCTGAAGAGCAAAGCATTTTTACCAATCTATATATGGTAGTGGATGGCAAGCTTTCACTACAAATGTAGTGATATATTTATTTTCATAGTGTCGTCACTAATGATTATATCGCTCATAAAGATGACAGTGAGCACGCAAGCTATTATGATAGTGTTTCAAGAGAACGCTTTTAAAACACGCAGTGGAAATTTCTTTAGAACTGGTTTTCTGTCTTCGCGTTTCATCTCGTTTTCAGGTTCGTTATACTGTTTACCACAGGCCGTAGTGAGTTTTTACTAACAGCGAGCTAACCATGTGAATAACATTTATTTTCAGAAGTTTTTGCAATTATCTGAATTGCATTAAAACCCAAAATGAAAGTCAGGATATTTATTTTGATTTATTTTATAACATATTTATTGCAAACTGTCTAACGTATTTCATTTCTGAGTATTTTTTGTAGACTTATTGTATAAGTATAAAAAGGGAAACGGAGAAATCCAACTACTTGTCATTCCTGATGTGCAGGATAAGACCCAGAAAACATACAATTTTAAAATGTGTTTAATTTGCCAGCTGTTTATGGAATTTACGTTTGAAACAGTCTATTACTGTGTCGCTATTTTGTTAAACAAGGTTAATTTATCAACAGTGACAAGTGAATATATATGACCATATGTTCTGCAGTCATGTAGATAAATAAAATAACGTAGGTGCTAAGGGATCGTTGCATGTAACCAGTGAGGTATTATGTACATAACGCCTGGCACTTGGCACGCACAGGATTGAACACGCCACCATACATTACAGTTAACAGGTGCACCGATTACCTGCGGAACTGGTTTGGCGATAACGCAATGCACACCTGAGGAATGGAACAGATGGCAATGTATGGCAGTCAACATGTTGTTTAATAAAATGGCGATATAATGCATCTAACTAGACTATATTAAATTTGACTTACACACAAAACTTGCCGAATAATGAACATTTTAAAAATGGCAGTTCGTATCACGGATCATGCGTGGGAAAACTTTAACATAAACGATTATTGTAAATGGACTAGTATTTTGTGGTTTCATGAAATCACCGATTGTAAATGAGAACACCAAAAATCTTGTAACTAATCCATCCTTTTCTAAAGAAACTTTTACTGGTATGAATATAAATTATCAAATTTTTTTGATTGCGTTAATTTCACAAAAACTGACATAATGGTTTTTAAAAGGATAGTTTTGGTAATTACCACCGGAAAATACATTTTTGAAGGCATACACATTAGACAAAAAAATCTTTGAAAAATCACAGTACTCGTATGCATAAAATGCTATTTGTAAAAAAAAGTGTAATGTTTATTTTAAAATACCTAATCGTGATGCAAGTTTTAAAATGTATTTATATTAATTGATTACCAATTTTTTCAACAGTTTCATCATCTTGGTTAACTTCAATTCGGCGTATATCTTCAGATTGAAAACGCATAAGTTAAAAAGTATCTAAGGTAAGCAATTTCTCTCCATCCTTCACCAATGGGCATAGAGAGAAGTTTATTCACATTCCTTAGTTTTGCCTCTTTTACAGGAGATATGTTTTGCAGATTATTAGGTATTGTGTTACCGACAGCTGCTCCTCTTTTCTAATGGAGTTTTCCTTTCACTTGCACCTATCCGTTTTCATTCCTTGACAAATTAGGTTGTATTGTGATGTAGGATTTAGTAAATTTTGCACAGCATACTGCCAAACACAAACAGGAACTTTAGAGCCAATGTGATTTCTTTGCCAAATGATCTAAATTAAAGAATATACTAATTTTGGGTGAAAATTATATGTTTACTTCTTATTACTTTTCTATTCTATCGAAGACTCTATCGGGTGGTATGAAAGTATGTCCAACAACCGGAAATAAAAATAACAGTTGTTTTTTTTATTTTCTCCTTGCACACTGTTATGTGGCACCGTCGTGTCGCTAAGTTGAGCACCCATAGGCACTCTCGTTATGAGACAAGGGTGGCCACAAATGGAAGGTGTAGACTAGGGTTTACTACTGAAAGCAGAAAAATATGGGCGTGCTCCTGTTTTACTTATGACAAAAAAAGGTATAAAAAAGTATTATTTACATCATAGTGTAGCTCAAATTTTTACCAATCACAATATTATGCTAATAAATTTATATTTTATTCATGGGCGATTATTGAGGAAGTAAAAAACAAAATGAAATACTTGTTTCTTTCGAACAGCGGTGCTATTAAAAAACATTTCTTGCCACAACAGAAACACACACACACACACACACATACACACACACATATATATATATATATATACATACATATATATATATATGGTCTCTAAATATTATAAACCAAAGCCGCGTCTGTCTGTGTATTGGCTTAGTACTTCTAAACTAATTGATGGATTTTGATGCAGGTTTCATTATTATTTAGGGAATGTCGAGGAATGTTCAGGTGTATAATTCACTTATATTAATGTAAGGATAGTAGTGAAATTTCGAACAGTTTGTAATAAAGTCGTAAAAACACGCTTTTAGGGTGATTACATGGCTTGCGCTGACTAAACCATAAGAGATACATCAAATTAATTTGCTACAGAATTGTAGCTCTCAAAACGTTCTACAGAAAATTCCGTTATAGCATATGTTTATGTTTTAAGGATGATCCACAGTAACCATTTTTGTCTTTAAAAGTATCGCTGTAAAAACTAAATTGTTACCGGGCGAAGCCGGGCTGGTTCACTAGTGTCTGTGTATGTGTATATGTATTGAAGTATAGGCGGGAATGGTATGCTGTATGGGAGAACAACAGCTTAAGTTTTACGTATTTATTTGTTTAGAAATTATATGGTAAAAACGCTTATTAGTATTTATCTGTTATAGATTTATATTTCTCGCGACCAAAAGTAGCCAATATCACCTTTCAGCCCTCCAACTATTTCTGTGCAAAAATCACGTCGATCCGTTGCTCCTTTGGAAAGAAGGACAAACAAACAAACAAACACACTTTCGCATTTATATAATAGTCAGGATGTTATGACCATGTCTATAAAGTCGGGTACTCGCGATCGCTTCATCTGAAATATTACATTACTGAACATTTGCCTTTAATACATTATTTTTACATTTAATTATGTTGAAAACAAAAATAATTTCATAGTTGAACAGTTAACATTTCCAAATAGTATTCTTTAATTATTGAACAACTGATGTCACGTCAGAAGACAAAAAGTTCGGAGCACTCCCAAGCACATGCAGCAGGCAAAAATAAATTTACAGAAACTGAAATCCAGAAGTTACTGCCGTGCCGGCCGAGAGAAGTGTAATCATGGTCAAAACGACGCCACGATCTGGTGTGCGGTCCACATCACAAGAAGGATGAAAATGTTGGTCACAGGATTAAACCATTCCGGAAAACCGGTGGATAAAATAACAAAACTGCTTGAAAGAGGATCGTAAACACAAAATAATACGATCACGTCTCAAAATAATTTATCCGCAAACAAACTAATCCAAAACGGCGGATAAAAACTATTTCATCTCATGATGAAAGATTCCAAAAGTTAGTAAAGTAAGTTGACTACATGCTGTATGGCGAGAAAATGAAGAAGAAGGAAGTTACCTGAGCGGAAACCTATATATAACAATGTATGCTCCAGACTTCATGGTCTCGTGTGACTAATCGATACATAACTCGAAAGTCGAGAAATACATAATCATTCACAAAAGCGGTGTTTCATTTTGCTAACTAAAATTTAGAATTTACACCATATTATGTACGTAAATAATTAATAAACACAAAGAAAAGTATTTTTAACAAGAAACATAAAATACAAAACAGATAAATATGTAAACATTACAAAATTGTCAGATGATAAAGTTTGTTTCCCAACTTCGAAGTGAATAAACAAAAATATTAAGTATAACTGGAACACGTTTCAATGGCAAAAAAAAAAAAAGTATTTGGTGAAACACCAAATAAATAACAAAATAATTATTAGAATTACATAGCCATGAAACAAGTGCCAACATAACTGGCACAGCTAGTCTTTGAACGTCTTCAAAACCAACCTAAAGATTGCACTATTCTTAATTTGCCCACGGCAACCATCGCAGCAAAGTAGAATGTATTCTATGCCATTGCCAGAAAAATTAGTTGTTTTTAACATATTTAACAAATTAGATGTCATTTCGTTTGAGCCCTTGTACCGTTCATTGTGAAGCCAGTCACAGATTATAACAGAATCTCAGTTTTGAGTCGACCTAGAATATCCTCTCCATACCGTGAAGTTATACATGAACTGGCTACTGTAGCAAGCAGCTTGGTCTGGAACTCGGGGTAAAACTAAATCCTATCGAAAGTCATATGTGAAAACAACTGTGTTTTCGTTTCTTTTATTCTGGGTCTGCTGGTATACGTCCAGGAGGTGCTGCTACGTGCGGCAATTGGTGAACTGCTTGGGTGGCGCTGCATTCGTAAATGGAGCTTGGTGGACGTGTGTAGGGTCGTTCGTAAACGCGGTACACGAAATATATGTTACTTAAAAAATTATACAGAGCTCGCGGGAAAATAAAATTATTTGTATATGCCCGCGAATACGTTATTTTAAACAAGAAAACTATAATATGTTTCTGGGTGTAGTTCGGGATATGGATAACAGATGGCGTGGAAGGGCATATTACAACAGATGGTGAGCTTTTAACTCACAAGATGGCAGCACCTGGTTTGAGAGTCTGGAAACTTTGGCTTTTTTCGTCACATTTGGATACGTATAGTTTTATTGTGCATCTCATTTTGAAAACCTATGCATTACTATTTTATCACGAAGTTTCGTTTTTAAAACTAAAAACTGCTGTTTTATGACCACGTAAAATAAAATGTATTAATTAATCTACGAACTCTTTCTTATGCGCGTATTTTCTGCTTGTGTGATGTGCTTCAGCACTGCTCTCAGAATAGCCAACGTAATATTAACTTTTGTTCGTTCGTGCATCAGCTGATACAGGATTTTGTAAATGGCACGTTGTTTGTTGTTAATACATTAAGTTGCCACTCACTGACTGTCAGAATGTGGCCTTCTTATATGAAATGAACCATACAGTGATGCAGCTTTAAATTTATGAACCTCAAGTTTAATCGTCAAATCATTGTCATAGTGACTACCTGATATTGGAGTCGCAGGTAGACGACGCGGCGCATGAATCAGTGGCAAGTCTCAAAATTGATATTAAAATCACAGTTAAAGATATATCTGAGGAAACTGTAAGTCACTTTATGTTTAATATCCAGGCAGATTTTGTGAACGCACCAAAGCTTTATTGTATTTAATCTATTCGTTACCTGACGTTTTGCAAACAATGTTTGCAACCTTAATTCGAGATGTTCTTTTCGGTGCACTATGAGTAATATATTCTAATACAAGCGAACCGGCCCGGTTTCGCCCGCTAACAATTTAGTTTTTACAGTGATACTGAAAGACAAAAATGGTTACTGTGGGTCATCCTTAAAATATAAACATATGCTATCGCGAACTTTTCTTTAGACCTTTTTGAGAGCTACAATTCTGTAGCACATTGAATTGAATTATCTCTTACGGTTTAGTCAGCGCAAGCCATGTAAGTGCCCTAAAAGCTGTTTTTTACGACTTGATTACAAACTGTTTGACATTTATCTACTACTATCCTTACATTAAATAGCAATGTATTATACATTAAAACCTTTCTCAATAAATTCTCTAAATTACGTTTAGAACCGCATCAAAATCCATCAAGTAGTTTAGAAGTACTAAGCGAATACACAGACAGACGCGGATAAGCGAATTTGTTTTATACTATTTAGGGATAAAACATTCTTGAATTATTTTTGGTTTAGTTTCCGTAATGCTGGATTTCATACATCCAAATAGTACTGTATTTGAACATGTTCATATTGTGACTCGTTTTTGTTTTCTCGGCAATGGTCTTAATTTTTGTCTGCTACGAAACAACCCCATTATAGTTTACACATCACACATTCCTTTTTGGTTAATGTTCTTGAAACAAAAGCAAAAACGAGAAAAAATGAAATTAATTGTAAACGAAGACAAATGTTCTTTACTGGATAGACCTTTTACACGAACGTTTTTGAGTTAGGTCTTACCTTAAAGTCTAGTTCTTTCCCAAGCCCTCGTTCTCTCACACTGTTACCCTTTTCTACTATTTTGTAGTGTAACTTAAGTTACATTAATTTCCTCATTGTAAATCATTGCTAAGGTTTAACGTAATACATATTATTTTGACATAAAATAGTTATTTTAAGCCAACTAAACTTGCACATGATGAAGGAAATAATTGAGCATCGTTACAGGCAGCGAACAGTAAAATAACGCATAATAAATGCGTTATTATATTGTAGTACCAAATCAGGGTAGGTTGTTTGTTGGTTTTGTTGATGTTACAGTCAAATAAAACGTGTATTTAATATGATGTTCATAACTTGATAACAACTCGTTCACCAAGCAATCGTGTCTGTTTCACAGTCCACGCCAATGCAACGAAACGTTGAATCCTTGCAGTGCATAGTATTTCCATTGTACGGAGAACGTTTACAACTTCAGATTTACCGCTCAATGTGTGCGGCGAGCGTGAAGGAAGTCTCCGTTGAACATCTTCCGGCGTGTGACGCAATCTACCCCGCTACACCTACAGTCAAATGCATACACTTACTAGTAGGGTTTTCAAAATAATCGCGTCACTGAACTCACCGCTTAATAACATGTCATGCTACTGGGAGAAATGAGTACATTCCTACTTAGAAAATCAAAGTTGATATCATTATCTCAGTACTTAATTACATCTCGAAACAGACATAGACGGTGTCTTATGAGACCCGTAGTGCTATTTACGAATTATAAATCAATATTTCGATACCCTCGGTGGTTCGGTAGATATTTTAGGTGAAGATCTTAGCTGAATAATCCTGTATAGGACGGAATTAAACTTTACCGAAAAAATTTCGGCTGATGATTTCTCATTAAAAAAATAAGCAGAAAATGTATACACGGCCAACAGCCTAAGTCTATCTCGGAAGTGTGTAACCACCATTGAAAGAGTAACTGAAACAGACGTTTATTGCTAGTAACGAAGACTGCGTGGAAGATAAATTTCCGAGCTTCTGATAATACATTATTGAATTACAAATTTTACGATTCAGTGTTCGAACATTGTGCACTAATTTCTCAAAAACGGTGGCATGTGAGGAAAAGAAACAGAAGGCGATATTTTGGTTTACCGTCCACATTAGATTACTAATTGACAGGTAACAAACCCAAAAATGGTGGCATTTACATTTTTTAATGTACAAATGGGGTTCTTTATGCAAGAGTGTTGATATGAGCACACAGTTTTTTTTAATTATTTGTAATTCATCATTTAATAATGCATTATCCAGAGGCTCAGAGATTTATGTTATCTTCCAGTCAGGCTGCGTTACTAAAAATAAACTTCTGGTTCAGCTACATATTCGGGGGTGATTACACCCTTCCGGAATAGAATTAGGCTGTTGGTCATACGTATCTTCCCTACGTATTTATTCATGAGGAATCATCTGCCAAAGTTTGTAGGTAGAGGTCAGTTCCATCCGGTACAGGGACCGCGGTTGGTGTAGCGACTAGAGTGTTCGCCGCCCACCAAGGCGAACCGGGCTAGTTTCCCGGCGGGGTTGCTCTTAGATTTTCGCTCATGGGAATCGTGCCAGACGATGCCGATGGTTGGGAGGAGGGGGTGTTTCTCGGAAATCTCTCGTTTCCCCAGCCCTTACATTCCGGCGCTGCTCTATATCCACCTCGTTTCACCCTCATCGGCCCTCAAGACCCCGTTGTTAAAGAGTAGCCCACATCTCTCCACTCCACTCCATCCGTCATATGAGTAGTCAACTTCCAAAGCGTCCCTTGTCCACAAATATGACAATTTCCAATAATGGTCCTGTTTGTTCCTTCCTGGCCTTTGTTATGGAATGATAAATGTTTTACATGTCAATAACTTAGTGAAGGCTGTGAAAACGCAGGTTAAAAATTCATACCATTTCCAAAATTGCCGCTGTCTACAAACTTTAAAAAATCAATTAATTTAATTTTAAGTGGAATGCTTGGTTTCAGAAGGCTCTAGTTGCTACAGACAATGTTCGTGACCAACAGTAACATCCATACCAAAGTTCACACAGCCACATTAAGAAATATACTCCAAATCCTTTTTTCGCTGTTTCCCGACATTCAATGTACACGGACAAGGAACCATTGGGAAATGGACCACTCAATGTAGCCGGGGAGTGGCACCCTGTGGAGGTGTATTGGGGGTGGGTGGTCTGTTCTTGACAGCCATAACCACACTGGAAAAGGGGTGGAGGGGGGCCGTGGACTCCAAAAATCACGGCGCTCTGGCCGTGAAGGAGCTGGCCCGACTTTCTCCTGGTCACACCCCACCCCGCTGGCTGATCTATGTCGGCCCACACACACCGTCATTGAGACTGTTAGCCGATAACTCGCCGGTCTCTCTCTCTCTCTCTCAGTCCAATGCCTGCACGCTTCACGCCATTCCCAATATGTACGTGCGTTTATATGCACGCATGTACATGTACATTCGTGTAGAGGCTGTTCGCGGTAAACTGAGCGTTTTTTAAAGCTCTGCTTAAGATCTACCTGTATGCATATTTTGTATCCTTCCACCACATGTAAAATTAACATTGCCATGGGCTTGGCCACTTTATTCGTGCGTCGATCGAGTGAAACTGGGGAATCATTAAGAAAAGTAAACATTTAACCCATTTGCAAATACTCGCACTTGTGTGCATTCAGGAAAACAGAAAGCCAAGGAAATAATTTCAGTGTTAACAAATATTTACCAGGCACTTTAAATTCAACGTTAAGACACGGAACTACTTTCCCTCGGGCGTTGCCAACTTTACCGGGTACATTCCGGTTATTGTGTCCGTTAAAATATATGCAGGTAGGGGCACTGACACTTTTCAAAAGTTGATTTAAAAGTTCTTAAATAAACGTGTACAGCCTTTATTTAACCTATCGGTTAAGTACTGTGATGGTTGCCATGGCTTTCGAGACAGCTCGTTAAAGTTTCTCGGCAAAAAAAATATTATTTAAAATAAGCAATTAAAATTATACATAACATTTATGATTACAGTTTATAATTTATAATTTGAAAATGTTTCGGTTCTATAAAACGTATAACTTCACAATTGTTTACACATTACTATAATGACACGGTTTCAAAATTGACCTTTGGGTCTCGCAAGCTGATCGCCTAGATGTCTTTGGGTGTTGGCCAAGAAATGTCAAAGACTTTTGATGTGTTTTTTTTTGTATTGTAGCAGTTCTTTGTAGTGTTTAAACTAATTTATAGACATTTTCTCCTTTATAGTTATTATTTTCACATTCTAAAATTCGACATCAACGTCAAATAATTATTATTAATGTAGTCTTCAATTTGATTCTACTACACTAGAAAGTAGAGTCTAAAAATATTTATTCGTCTTATGGACTGTTAGAGAAAAGTGAATATGGCTATTCAGTCGTTTTTCAAATGTTGTCTTTTGTATACAAATCACTAATCTAATGGAAAAAGTATTTTAATGGTGAACGTTAGTGTGAAGTTTAAATATTACCAACTTGCATACTTAACCATATTTCCGAGCATAAAGAATTATCCATTAAAAAGTTGCAGCTTTCAAATACCATCTGCAAATAGGCGAGTGCGCATAACAATCAGCATAAATCCTACTGTAATGTTAATATCGATTACTGAGTATAAAAATAACACAGTCTTATCAACAACATAGTTATTTTTTTTATGTCTCATTCCAAATGCAAAACCACTTCAAACAGTTCATGTTAAGAGAAGGGATTTTTGTTCAATGAGAAAAATATAATAAATACAGGGATAAAATTTTAATTAAAATATTTACATGTAATTTGGAAGTGTGGCGAAAAACTTCCACTAAAAACCAGTACAACCAGTTATTTCTAAAATTCTAAAATGTAAATCGCGGAGGTAGTGTGTGTATTGATGTGTGTAGGTAGGTGTGTTCATTTAAGTCTATGTCTGAATTTGTAGGTTAAGTATGCTGTGCAGAGTGCAGTAACATTTATTAATATTCCATTCACGGTTATTTTCTGAAGCCTGTTAAAATTCTACTTCCAGGATATTTATCCTCCTCATACAAACAAAACATACAAAATTACACCAGAGGGCCAACGCACCACGTTCGTGGGCACTCAGTATAATAATATTTTGCATAAGAATTATTTCTTAGTGGGCATTTAAAAACACACCTTTTTTCTCTCTTTCATTCTGTTATAAATGAGATAGTATAATTTAGAGATAAAATATAAGTCAAAGTCAAATTTAACAAAAATAAGGTACTTTTATGATAACACAAGTATAAAACTCTTGATATATATTACATAGTTAAAAAAACAACCAAACACGTAATACATTGGGTGTTTTTTCAAAGGTTTGATTTAAAAAATTTGAAGAAACAGCGAATAAACTATACACGTACATTACCACGCTGTAGATAGAACATATAGATACATTTAGTTCGCTGTTCACTGACCACTATTAAAATCAACCTTTGAAATTAAACACCTTCCCGCCACTATCTGGTGTGCGCTCATTTCACTGGCAGCAGTGTATGAAGCTTAGTCTCGTGTTATTACGTCGTGATAAAAGTATGGTTTAATTATAAAGAAACTAAAGTTATTTAATTTAGTCTGTGTTTTATCTGTGTATGTAAGAGAAGGAATAAGTATATCAGTATTTTATCACATTCCTATCGCCCATCACAGTTGCATTTGACTTACGCTAGAAGACATTCACTGGCTCCATGCCCGTGTTACCCTGGAAGGGTTCAAAATGAACAGAATAGTGCGTACGTACGGAAGTCTTTCAAATATACCCAATAAAGGCGGTCCACTACCTGGTGCTTGAACTGCGTTTGAGCATGCTCGAAATATTGGTTTTTGATGACCGTATTGCACGTGTCTCCAATATGTTGACCCACATAAAGAAAACATACCCCATACGAAGAAGGAATGATGATGCTTTCCAAGACATCACACAAGTCATAAATATAATTTTGAAACTCTCCAGCACCGTAGAGAACGGCGATTTTACACAATTGTGTCCTTCAACACACTACTTTGACACGGGCAAATGTACAATACGAGCCTGCATTGAACTTTGCTACGGATTTACCGCCAATAAAATGATAAGGCCGCCTCGTCTAGTATTTGGACGTAGCACGAGAACACTGCACGCGTAGCGACGAACGGCGCACTTGATGCGCGTGGCAGTGTAATCCTTGTCACTCCCGCGCTTCTCGGACTCAAACGTGAAGAACAGCTCCAGGAGGGAACAGCTTACACGAGAATTCTTCTGGAGAGTTAACAGTCACGAAGAAGGAAGTGCGGACGTCCGAGGTTGCCATTAAATTGTGGAATATCTTAAATAGTGAGAACCGGGGTGTGGAGGATGGTGACCTAGTAAACAGAGCGACAGCTGAAAAGTGGAAAAACTTCTGAAGTGAAGTGAAATTAATAAGGAGCTTGTTAGCCGTCTACTTCCCACGGTGACTGTGATGCCAAATATCAGTTCTATAATTATTCACATTTCATTTTAATATTACCGTTCTGTGATATTTTCTCAGTGTGACCTCAAGGTCACATAATAATTTTTAATAAAATTCAGCTTAAATTTACCTTATTTTTGTTTATTAATCCAGGGTTATACCTCACGTGAACGTGTTTATTTTTTTTAACATTGGTAATAAATCCGGGAAGTAAAATGTTAAACAAAATATTGTCAACTGAAGCTGGCACTGCACATACACACGTAATTTACCCGTAGTTGGAACTCGGCACTCCTTCCACCGAGGGCAGGAGTGATCAGCAGCCGCAACACGATGATGGCCGGCTGACGTCACTGATCAGCACACGTAGTGGCGAGGCGTACGCTCGTCCCTTGCCACTGCGAGTACACTAACAGCAACACCATAAAGGTAACAACCACGTGCGTGGTTCGCAAGAGAACACCAACTTCATCGCTCATCCACGTAAGGCAAAGCAGACTTCCACGCCGCAAACGGCTGCTCAACGCGCCGCTGTGTCGAGGCACTGGTTTTGGAAAAGAGCCAGTACGTGAGGCTTGAATGTTTACAAAATATGATAATTGAAATCTACAGGTTTTTGGTGGTCAATTTTGAAAAACAAAAAAGAGCTTGCATACACCACGGCTTTTGCTAGCTCTCTGAGTAAAATATTACTTTAGCCCCATATCGTACGTCGCAGCTAAGCGTACAAAATTTCGGTAACACAAATAGCTAATTAGAAATGCATCACCGAGGTATAACATTTGTTCACAAAGTTGGCTAAACGTAAAATGCAGTATTGACCCCTCTTTTTATTTTTTTATTTGGCTTTTACAAACCTGCAGACTTCTATTATAGCGAATATCGTCAATTGCAGACAGAGAATACAGACCGTGCCCAATGTAAACGTTCATTTTCAAAATAAATAGGGAGAGAGCATAAAGTACAACAAAAATTCAATGCCGAAATAGTCAGGCGACATTAAATTCTCTCTCTCTCTCTCTCGCTCTCTTCCTCTCTCTGTCTCTCACAGACACTCTCTGTAATTGTCCCCCTGCTGCACCGCCATGAACGTCCAAAACATTTATATTACTCTATGCCGCCTGCAACGGCTGCAATCAACAAATCTCCTGCGTATGGGTGGTTGTCTGCTGACACGTTTCTTCGACAAACACTGGTGGTGAATACCTACATTTCCAGACAGGGTTTTAGTGATTAAATATTTTTATTTTCTTCCCGTCTACATCCTTGTATTCTTCCAATCCGGTCATAAAACAAACATACAGACTGGTCGATATGAATATTATTATCAGCACAGTATTTTAAGCTGTTTTAGCATGGAAACGTCGCTTTTGGCCACATTGAAGCCCTTCAAAATAGTTTTTGCAATAGGAGCGATCTGTAGAATGTTTGTTATTCCACCCTAGCGTGGACTCACTTATTTCGTGTGCAAACATATTGTGTACATGTGAATAGTTTGTTTTAAGAACGTGTTTTACAAATACACTGCAACCCAGTTAGCGTGCCATGTAGACGGGCGCTTTAACATTCAGTTTCTTTCCTAACTAATTTGACTCTTTTCCACATTCTACATATATTACAACTCATCAAAACTGCGACTTTTGTCTTTAATGTTTAGTTTTGTATCTACATGCGGCCAGCAACAGTTATTTGAGAATTTTTTTTTATGTATGCATTTTTGAAATTTCTTCTTACAGTCACGGCGCTTGTTGTAACACATGCATAAAAGAACACACAGATAAATAGTTATCATTTTAATCCAGAGAATCATTAAATACCTCACGACGAATAGCATTCGGTTACTCTTAAGGGGACTTTTCTGACAGGCTGTGTGGACCAACGGTCTTGCTGATAAAAATATTGTTTCCTCTCTTGGTCCTCAACAAAAGCACAGGGACTCACTGTCTACTCTTTACGAGACGTTTATTGGTGTCTCAGTATAGATGAAGATGCTCTAAAGTCTATATCGGTAATAGCTGGATAAAGTCACTAAGCCATAATGGAACAGTTGCGCCATCACTTCAGATGCCAATCAAGAAAGGGTTTCAATTCTTGAAGTAAAGGGCCTGTTTTAATGCACTGCTGTGTCGCTTTTTAACTTGAGAAAGGGCATTATTTCATATGTTAACTCAAGAAAAGGGATTACGCAGTAATTTTTTATAAAATAAATGGCGTTATTTTGCCTTTTATAATTTTATATACCATATATTTTATAACATTTATTTTCATGCAGGCTTATTGACTACACTAGAAATTAATTTCATGTTTATACTAATTTACACAATATTTATATTCTATATTCTAAAAAAAAGTTATATTTTGGAGTAATATCCGTACTAAAGTATGCGATTCAATTTTTTTAAAAGCGAAACAAGGAGCCTTGGTATATATTCTTGTTTTATCTGGCGTTAGCAGCAGCGCACCCATGAAAAAGAAGAGATATCAGTAATTTAGATGTGATATGCTACTTACTCTTACAGTACATATACTTATATTGGTATGACTCATTCCTAACAACACTTTTGGAACGTTTCTGCTTGTAGGTTGTGGTTTCAGACAGTCTATACCATTAATAATTTAATATAACATGGGGCACATTGCCATTATCTTCAAGCACTTGAAAATGGGCAGTTATTTTTAGGCATTTCTGAATAGAAAAAGGCATTTAAATAATATTGATAATCAATTCCTTACAGAAATATTATAAATTCGCTAAAACTACAGGTATAGTTTAATTTGAACAGGTTCGTTTTTATGTGATTTACTTGGGACCGTAAGAAACAATAATGTAAGAAATATATACTTGAATAAGGATTTATATTACTGCAGGGAGAAGAACGAAAAAATGTGTTGAAGGGACAGAAAATTAAGTTACTATAATGAAAATTAAAATAACTTACAGCATGTCCTACGATAAAAAAAATTCAGCATATTGTACCGTAATAAACTCGGCATTGAATACTGAAAGTAATTTATTTACATGAAAGAAAACATTATTTGATGAATATTCACATAAGGAAGAAATATTTTATGCCAATAGTGTAGGGAATTTTTTTTTTCTTTCAAATATTCAACTAATATTTCAGTTGAGTTTGACAAAGTAGCTAAATAATTATTTTCCAAATAAGGAAGAATGGGTTGCTCTGATGCAAAAAATGTTACTTGTGCTTTACATACTGACCTACCTTCTTTCTTATTTAAAGTAAATTTATCCAATAAACAACTGTGGGCTACGATGATGATTAATATTGTTAACACATGAAGCATTCTGTGTCCTATGAAAGCGGAATGCGATTGCAGCATTCGTAACGATGATATTTTTGCAGGTTTGACATGTTTATAGCAATAAAATTAAACTTGTATTTTGGGTTCAATTTTATTCAACAAGGTTCATAAATATATGTAGACAAGGAACATCTTGTTCAGTCAACGGACTGGCCACGTCACCTAAAACAAACCAACACGGTATATCATTAGCCAAACAAAAAGGGTTTTTAAGTCTTAAAGCAACACATGTTTTTTTTAGTAATAGGCACAGCTTTATCAATTTTTCATTAGTACAATAATATTTAAATATTCTTGAAATGCCAATTTAACATGTTTTTAAATACACATTTCCATATAGCTACTAACAGATTTATGTTATTATAATTTTTAATATTTAAATTAATCACTATTTATTGGTTTTTAATTACTATGATTGAAAAGCATATCTGTTTAATTGTTTCTCTGCCTTTTGCATTGTAAGTTTTCTATAAGTTCAGTCAAGTTTGTAATATTTCCTTGCACCACTAAATGAGTGTGCGAACTAGGAACCCACCGCTCAGCCGTAGACGTGTCCGCCGTATCCGTATCCCAGGGACCTGCCGTAGGCGTAGGGAGCGGAATATCCGCCGTAGTAGCCGCTACGGTACACACCACCGTAGTAGGGGCTGATCAGCTGGGCGGAGGCGGCGGCCAACACAGCCAGGACAACAAGGAGCTAAGGCACAACACACAACACTCATTAGTAATATACAAAAGCTAACATGGAAACTTCGCTACAAAGTGCAAGTGTTTGTAATGATTCGTATTAACTATATATATTAACCTCATGTTAGCCTGAGAAGGATCACTATTCTTCTCATAAATACTGGTAGAATTTTTAGAGATGTGCATTTATAATATTTATAAATAAACTGTATATTAAAAAAATTGCTGAAATTAAATTCTATAATTTTAAAACCATTTTTCTGTAAATCAGTTTTCTTTGAGAATTACAAAATTACTAATTTATCTTTGTCGGGTTGTATGAAAGTTTATACTCTCAAGGCCAATATAAATTTATGAATTAAAATTTTTATGCTACGCTTGACCCTTATTGTACAGGATGTTCACGGTTAATTCAGCACTTTTAAAAGTCCTCCTTAGGATCTATTTTTNTTCTATAATTTTAAAACCATTTTTCTGTAAATCAGTTTTCTTTGAGAATTACAAAATTACTAATTTATCTTTGTCAGGTTGTATGAAAGTTTATACTCTCAAGGCCAATATAAATTTATGAATTAAAATTTTTATGTTACGCTTGACCCTTATTGTACAGGATGTTCACGGTTAATTCAGCACTTTTAAAAGTCCTCCTTAGGATCTATTTTTNTACGCTTGACCCTTATTGTACAGGATGTTCACGGTTAATTCAGCACTTTTAAAAGTCCTCCTTAGGATCTATTTTTCTTCTCGAATTGCTTCCTTCCGTTATATGTAGGTCTAACGCTGTCATGGGCAGTACCACTTTATTTATGCGTCATCAAATTAAACCATAGAATTTTTAGGAAAACGAATGTGTTGAAAATATGGAAATTCGTGCTCTTATGTTCATAAAACAGGAAATGCCGACTTAAGAACCACATAATTAAACACAACACTCGTTATACAACGTCAAGTTTTACAAAAAAATTTATCATCTTGCTACCAACTCAACTGGGAGCCTGCATGCTAGTGTATACTGTAACTGAAGCCAGAGAATTTTTTCAAATGCTGAGTGCAGATGTGCTCACTTTACTGTGAACAACCTTCACGTAATGTTAAAGTCTATTCGCGGTCTATTCACACTTTTTTAATCAAACGTTTAAAAAATCACCTTATGTATGTCATCCGTGGTTGTTTTCTACATTTGTCTTGTATCACAAGCGTTTTATACTTCTGTTAACATAATAGTGTCTTATTTCTGATTAAATAAACTTTTACTTATATTTTACCAATTAATTATAACATTTAATTATTTTTAATAAATATGAATAAAAACCGGGAGAAAATACGCGTGTTGGTAATGCCTAGTAGGAAATAGTTCTTATCAAAAATGGTATTACACTGCATGCGCACGAATGTGGTGCGTTGTCCCTCTGGTGTAATTATCTAAGACTTCTGTTAAGTTTCGTCTACATGAGGAGGAATATCCTGGAAGTAGAACTTCAGCAGGACTTCAGAAATGTAGTAAGTAATCGCGATTGGACTATAAACAGTGAGCAAGATACTTACCAGCTTGTACATGTTGAGTGTGGGTGGTTGCTACTTGTGTCAGCGGCAGGTGGCTAGTGTTGTCTGATACCTGCAGCTCGCGTCTGTCCAGTATTTATACCGCACACCGCCTCCGAGTTCGCCCTGCTGTCGTAGACATTCCGTACTTTTGGTTCCTGCTGGACCTTGGCCGCAGACAACTTTCGCCGTGTTTGGCGGTGACCAGGTCCGCGTTTGCGACCTCCCTGACAGTGAAAATATGTGAATAATGAACTATCTGTCACTTCAAGGGCGTCGTGAAAAATTACCCGCGCTCCTAACTGTGACAAGATCTGCAAATAAAGATAAACTTCGTGCATCATGATAAAACAAAATGTAANACCTTGGCCGCAGACAACTTTCGCCGTGTTTGGCGGTGACCAGGTCCGCGTTTGCGACCTCCCTGACAGTGAAAAGATGTGAATAATTAACTATCTGTCACTTCAAGGGCGTCGTGAAACATTACCCGCGCTCCTAACTGTGACAAGATCTGCAAATAAAGATAAACTTCGTGCATCATGATAAAACAAAATGTAACAGCAATCAACGCTTATCAAGACAAACCTAGAGTGGTACTCCAAAATACTTCTGTCAGGTGTGAAGTGAAAATTTTTTAATTTCTTTTTTACTCTTGTTCGAGTTTAGGGAACGTTACGGCTATACGTGTGTTTGAAATCAGAATATTGGACATTTGAATCGAATTTCAGTTTTGGCAATGCGCAACGCGTCTATTTGCAATTAATTTTTAATGTTAATCACTTCCGTTATAGTTTCTCAGCAATTCTGCGAAGAAGTAATCATGGAATTATGTACAAGTTATTTTATAAGTTTAAATCTTCCATAATGCGTGGATATTTATTAATAATAATATAACATATTTTATGCCCTCGAATGATAAGCATGATACTTAAAATTGTTATTTTTATTTTATTGGGATTATTAACTTACTGGTTTATATTATAGGGTAATCGAGAGTGACTTGCAATTTAAACAATCGTCAACTAATATTTAAACAGATACGCATATCCCGCTTTAACAATAAAATAGTTGTTAAGGACCCAGTATCCCCCCCCCCCNATTATATCAATAATAACTCGATAAAAATCAAATCATTCAAAAAATTATATTTATTATGATCTTGTTACATTTTACGAATTCCTACAGTTCCTTCCATTTGTTTTTGAAAAATTATTTAACATAAGTGTCATACTTTTTCAGGCCATAATTTCATGCCACAACGAAAAAATATGTAATATGTTTTAAAGAGACCAGCATTTCAATTTTGTTTACTATTATCTGTTTACTTAATTTCTGGTAAATATTATGACTGTGTACTACTATTTTGGAAGCCCCAGTCTAAGTTAGCTAGATTTGTACAACATTAGNATTTTACGAATTCCTACAGTTCCTTCCATTTGTTTTTGAAAAATTATTTAACATAAGTGTCATACTTTTTCAGGCTATAATTTCATGCCACAACGAAAAAATATGTAATATGTTTTAAAGAGACCAGCATTTCAATTTTGTTTGCTATTATCTGTTTACTTAAATNCTTAATTTCTGGTAAATATTATGACTGTGTACTACTATTTTGGAAGCCCCAGTCTAAGTTAGCTAGATTTGTACAACATTAGGTTCACCTCTCTACTAAATTCATTAATTTTATTTAGGTAATTTCTTAAGTTAGTGCCATTACTTATATTTTATTTGATGATTGTACTAACCAGTATGTTTTATCTTTGAAGTATTTTAATTTCCCTTTCCATGGAAGATTTGGCCATTGCTGACCGTTTTCATGGACTTTTTTGCAATTGGTCGCGTGAAATTTTCTATGGAAGGTTTCCTACAAGGTTAAAAATTTAGCCAATAAGACACAGAGGTAGAGTGATTTTATTTATTTTGTTTTGATGAAGAGTGTAAGACTATTCAACACGAATATTTAGTAAGTAAAAATACACGAAAANCATTGCTGACCGTTTTCATGGACTTTTTTGCAATTGGTCGCGTGAAATTTTCTATGGAAGGTTTCCTACAAGGTTGAAATTTTAGCCAATAAGACACAGAGGTAGAGTCATTTTATTTATTTTGTTTTGATGAAGAGTGTAAGACTATTCAACACGAATATTTAGTAAGTAAAAATACACGAAAAGGTTTTATGATTCTAAAACTACACTGAAGAGCCAAAAAAAAAACTGGTATAGGCGTGCGTATGCAAATAACAGAGGTATGGAACCAATCAGAGTAACGCGATGCGGTCGGCAGCTAGATTGGTTACTGCTGCTACAATGGCAGGTTATCAAGATTTAAGTGAGTTTGAACGTGGTGTTATAGTCGGCGCACGAGAGACGGGACATAGCATCTCCGAGGTAGCGATAACATTTGGATGTTCGCGTACGACCATTTCACGAGTGTACCGTGAATATCGGGAATCCGGTAAAACATCACATCTTCGACATCGCTGCGGCCGGAAAAAGATCGTGAAAGAACGGGACAAACGACGACTGACGAGAATCATTAAACGTGACAGACGTGCAACCCTTTCTCAAATTGGCGCAGATTGGATTTGTGGACTGCCCTGCAGGATTCATGGTGTGAATTGCCTCCTGCATACCTTCAGACATTAGTCGAGTCCATGCCACGTCGTCTTGCTGCACTTCTGCGTGCTCGCGGGGGCCTACACGATATTAGGCAGGTGTACCAGTTTTTTTTTTTTTGGCTCTTCAGTGTACATTGTGTGAAAATTATGGTAAACTTTCATGTTTATTTAACACAAAATTTCCGGTTATAACAACAAAACTATTAGGCTCTGTACATAAACGGATACTGCAGAAGTNGTGAGTTTGAACGTGGTGTTATAGTCGGCGCACGAGAGACGGGACATAGCATCTCCGAGGTAGCGATAACATTTGAATTTTCGCGTACGACCATTTCACGAGTGTACCGTGAATAGCGGGAATCCGGTAAAACATCACATCTTCGACATCGCTACGGCCAGAAAAAGATCGTGAAAGAACGGGGCAAACGAACTGACTGCTCTTAGTAATTTGCACTGTCTGCACGTTGGGAAAGAGTTTAGGCGAATATTGGATTTGTAGACTACGCTGCAGGATTCATGATGTGAATAGCCTCCTGCATACCTTCAGACATTAATCGAGTCCATGCCACGTCGTCTTGCTGCACTTCTGCGTGCTCGCGGGGGCCTACACGATATTAGGCAGGTGTACCAGTTTTTTTTTTTGGCTCTTCAGTGTACATTGTGTGAAAATTATGGTAAACTTTCGTGTTTATTTAACACAAAATTTCCGGTTATAACAACAAAACTATTAGGCTCTGTACATAAACGGATACTGCAGAAGTCGCGAGTTCAGCAGATTGTTCCTGAACCACAGTTGCAGAAGTAAAATCGTAAAAAATGCACTGATCTTTACTTGTGCGGCAATAAGTTTCATTAGTTAGGTTATTCCAAAGAACCCTCCATAACTGCATGCATGCAGGCTAGGATAGCAGGTCTCGTGGAAGCTTTCGCCCGAGTTTGTATGGAAAATTTCATCGTGGCTTACAGGATTAAGCAAGTTTCGTGGAAGTAATGAACTTGTATAGTCCAAGAGTAATAAATTTATTTTTCAGAAAATTTTGACTTAAGTTTAACGGTCCAGGATACGACTTTATCTAAGTAATCCATAAGGGATTTAAGCGTCTTTTGTGAACTCTGTGGACTCTCAAATTGAACGTCATGGAATGCAGTCCATCGTAATTTTGCTGCTGGAATTCCATTAAAAACTTAAGCATAATCGCCCACCGTTATGAAAGGGAGGTGTTGAGAGGCGCCTCAAAGTTGTTAAACGTGCGTGGGTAGATCAGAAGAGACGCCAAACGCCAGATTTGACGAATTTTTAGTTTTTGATTAATGTGTGACGCTTCCTTCTCCACTTCAAAGCTACAGATGAGTATGACTCTTTCTACGAGAGATTATACTAATGAGTTTTCGGACGTTTACTTTAATTCTAATTGATTATTGATAACTAATACTTTATTTTTAATTTTTGCTGCTGAAAACTTTAAAAGGTTTAGGGCAGAACTTCTACGGACGTAAACCAGAAGCAAGTCAGATTAAATATATGTCAAGCAATATATACGTGGTATCTTTATTGGCAAGGAAATATATTAATTATTTCCTCTATGCAGGTCAACAGAAATTGATTCACCTTCACGTTATTTGCTAAGTTAGTTTGATCTATGAAAGAGAGGTCATTCGTTCGACTAGTTTTCAAATAGTTGTTTCTGTTTGGGCGACAGCACATCTATTTCCTCTTGAAAACTTCACTAAAGCTAATTCTAGTGAAATCCTGTCCTTACACATATTTTTTAAATTATTTTCACTTCTTATTTCAGACGCTAATAAAACCATATTATCACCAGTAATGATGGAGAATTTTGTCCAGCGTTGTTGTAGTCGTAGATATTGCTCAAGTGTATTTCATACGAACAGAATGAAAATTTTATGTTTCTTTGGTTCTTGTGTATGTGCCTTTTGAAGTGCTACGTGTCTTATTGTCTGCTACTTATGCCTACGTTACAGCGAATACTGAATTAAGATTTTAAACATATACACCTATCTCGGTCTACAACAGAAATTTCCGATACTAAATATTTACTGTAATTTCATCAAGTGACATTTTACAGAAAGTTTTCTCTTTTGATGAGTTTGTTTTACCGGAGTTTAAAAGAAGCCGCTCGCTTCAGCTTTTGCGTAGATAAAGTACGGCGGAGCCAGTTAATACTTTTCATATAAATTACACTCATATCTACCAAGGCGCTAAACAGCACGGAAATTCTAACACCCAAATAAATATTCATCACACAATACTATTATGAATTCTTTTTGATGCTAAAAATGTTGGTGATAATTTTAGGCTCTTCAGCACTTTGAACGCGGTAACTCGTGCCACGGATGTTATATTTGTTAGGCCTACTTAAAGTGCAGTTAATGCAGGGCTGTTCTAAACTCCAGGCGAAAACACTGTGCAGTATTGTTGTAAGTAAAATACGTAGACAATCAATTATTATCTACATTAATAATTTAGCAACGTAGGCATTCCTGGAAATTGATATTAAGTATGAGTGGACTTCAAATTTATTAAAAATCTTTATATGCTACAACAAAAATTTGAATAGAAATTTTTTTCTTAAATTTAGCTCTGAAACATGTGAAAATTCTGACGGTAATGTCATTCTCCTTCATTAGAATAAAAAGTTTGAAACCTCTCAGTTTGCATAATTGACAGGCAAACAACAACGCTGACTCAATATTTTTGTAGTATTTTCCTCGAGAATGGTTCGTCTAGACGTGAAATGCAGTGGAATTTAGTATTAAGACAGAAATAGAAAATATGCTCACCTATAATACTGTTGATACGTCACCACTTAGAATTCACTAAGGTGGGGCGAATTCCTAAATGAAAATATCTCCCAAATGGTTCCTGATAAAGCGACATACTTTGGTGAGCTTTTTGAAGGTCTCAAATCACGTAGTAACAATGGCCGCATGCAATTTCCAGTAGTTTCCATCTCACAGAAATTTTGGTGCCCCAATCCTTATTTATTTTGTTGCATTATAGTTCCTCATGCATCCATCCCGAACGAGATCGCCAGGTCCCATGGGCTGTAGATGGTTATTTATTGGCAAAGAAATTGCCAGGCTTTGTAAGTGTTTCTTATACCGTAAGTCACAATTACCACGTGCAGTTGGAAAAATGTTAAATTTTTCGAAAATCAGGGGGTGGCAGTTTTCAAAATTGCTTTGTTGCATTAAAGTAACTGATGCATCCGTCCTCTGGCATATCCAATACTCAAGAACGTAAGTTATTTTTATGAAATATGTCCATCTTCAAAGCACCTCTGCACATTAAAAATAAGTGTGTGAAGGAGCTAGACACTCCAAACTCAAATGAGTTTTATTCCTTTTCTCCCTCTTGTCCCCTGTAATTACAACTTCACCCTAAAACCTTTTTACGGTCAGGATTTTACCAAAACATTACTTCAGAGCACTTTTTGAGATCCAGTACAGTAATTCTAAAAAAAAAAAATTCCTTTATTGAATTGGCATAACTTATTTAGTTTCATTCTTCGTTGATACCTCAAAAATGGGTGGTTACCCGCACAGCGTTTTCTGTGAAATTTGTAGACAGTAGGTCTCAGGAAACTGGTATAGGCTCAACATCTTAATTTCCCAACATTTGCATTTATATACACAAACACACATATTGTTGATGTCAGGTCACCTTTTCCCGACCAAACTCCTGATTTACCGTACTTTTTTTCTTATAAATTAATACCTCGTCATTTCTAAATCTTGTCGGCTATTGGAGGTTTCTTATTTTGTGTATGATTACCCTCCTTGAAGTGTTCCTTCCAGTACTAGATATATTACCACCCCTTCCAGCGCCAACTTCCGCCATAGCTGCAATCTTCTTTTGTGTACTTCTTTGCCAGTCAAACTGTTTTAATATATGGTATTAATGGCTGATACCCCCTCCTAACTTTCTTAGTCACTTCAGTTTCCATACTAACTCTAACATGCCCACAGTCCCAAACTATTTTACATGCTNTAATACCTCGTCATTTCTAAATCTTGTCGGCTATTGGAGGTTTCTTATTTTGTGTATGATTACCCTCCTTGAAGTTTTCCTTCCAGTACTAGATACACTACCACCCCTTCCAGCGCCAACTTCCGCCATAGCTGCAATGTTCTTTTGTGTACTTATTTGCCAGTCAAACTGTTTTAATATATGGTATTAATGGCTGGTACCACCTCCTAACTTTCTTAGTCACTTCAGTTTCCATACTAACTCTAACATGCCCACAGTCCCAAACTATTTTACATGCTNCCTCCTAACTTTCTTAGTCACTTCAGTTTCCATACTAACTCTAACATGCCCACAGTCCCAAACTATTTTACATGCTCCTTTTATTTCGTTACCTTAACAAGCTCCATGCTTATCATTTACCCTACCCTCCTTGACAACTTTCGTAATCATGACGATTCTCCTCTTCGAAACCCTTTTACATTCCACTTTGGCATCCCCTAATTGTTAAATTAAGGCCTTGATATTTGGTATGTACCTTGCCCTACTTGATAGATTTCATTTTCATTATTACTCAACCTCCTATATTACTTCGTCCCCTTTTACAATCTTTTTCGATATTCCTTAACTCTTGAATACATGGATTGCATCTCACCCTCTTATCCTCTTCTATGAATTGCATTTCTATTACGATTTATCCCACCTCTCTATTCCCTAACCCTGTTCATGATCTCTTTGCCAATCTCGAACCTTTTAACTTGGAGGGTACATATTAAACATGAAATTTANCCCTAACCCTGTTCATGATCTCTTTGCCAATCTCGAACCTTTTAACTTGGAGGGTACATATTAAACATGAAATTTCTATCCCTTTGCACCAAGTTTTATCCTACCGCGAACGGTTTGCAAACTCTGAAAAAGTTTCTGACTAAAACTGTGTACACACTGCTAAACAGATAAAGTGAAGCACCCAGGAATGTCTCCAGAATATAANCCCTAACCCTGTTCATGATCTCTTTGCCAATCTCGAACCTTTTAACTTGGAGGGTACATATTAAACATGAAATTTATATCCCTTTGCACCAAGTTTTATCCTACCGCGAACTGTTTGCAAACTCTGAGAAAGTTTCTGACTAAAACTGTGTACACACTGCTAAACAGATAAAGTGAAGCACCCAGGAATGTCTCCAGAATATAANAAAGTTTCTGACTAAAACTGTGTACACACTGCTAAACAGATAAAGTGAAGCACCCAGGAATGTCTCCAGAATATAAGTTGCATGTAAGTAACACCCAAGAAGGTGTTTATAGTCTGTTCGCAGTATCTACACCATTTTCGAATGAAACCTTTGAAAAATCACTCCATGTAAGACTTTTTGATTGTTCCCTAACTATTCCATACAATACAAATGTTTTATACTTCTGTTAACATAAAGTTATATTATTTTATGTTAAATTCAACCTTTTCCTTATATTTTATCTATCAATTCCAATGTTTCATTTATTATCTGTAAGAATGCAAATAGAAATNAATTCAACCTTTTCCTTATATTTTATCTATCAATTCCAATGTTTCATTTATTATCTGTAAGAATGCAAATAGAAAGAAAATAGGCGTATGTTGTTAATGCCTAGTTAGAAGTAGTTCGCATGCAAAATATTATGTGAGGGTGAGTGCGCACGAATGTGGTGTGTTGTCCTTGTGGTGCAATTCTCTGAACTTCGATAAGCTTTGTTTGCATGAGGCGGACGAAAAGCTCGAAATGATAACTTTAGCAGGGCTCTATAAAAGTTGGAAATAACCTTAAATGGATTTTATACGCTCCTAGTGATATATGAATTTCACTGAAGCATTTGATGTAAAGGGCCCTACATTTGAAGGAACTAAAGCAGCTTTCGCTGCTATTGTATGCTGCGGCCACAGAGGGTGACAGGCCATACGCAGCAAGTGCAGTCTCGGCATTTCGACAAATATGAACAAGGCAGTATGTTGGCCCGGCACAAGTCATTGGTCAGGTTGATGGACAGCACGTCATGCGCACCATAGACCCATCACTGTGGCAACGTATGTTGCCAAGTGAAAAGAAGGCTTTATGTCACACATGCTTTCAGTATCCATCACTGTGCAACAGATTGTGAAGATAGGCACATAACGCGATGTGTGGCAACACACGCCGAGTGCAACATCCACACAGATCATAAGATATCTTTGTTGCCACCAGAATCGCCAGTGTCCAGAAGGACCGACCGGATGCGATTGAATAGTGGTGGGTTAGTCATAGCATCTTCTGTACCGATTGCTATCGTCAAGCTCATAATCTTCGATGTAGAGAATAGTAACAATGTAGGCAGTAATAGTTTTCCATCTTTGATAAGTCACGCTTTACTTTAAGGTGCAGGGATGGCTTAATTTGAATGTGGCTTTAAAGAACTTTATGTTACTTCCCAGTGCATATTTGGAACGACAAATGTGCACAACACTTATTATTATGGCTTGGGTGGCCATTAGTTATGACTTCAAAACATGAGAGGTATTTATTTGTGTATGTTTCACTCATAGTTCATTTGTATGTTCACTAGGACCTCAATCCACATTTCTCGAAATTTATCGGGGCCACGGTGGTTAGTAATTAGACTACTCGCCTCCCACCTAGGCGAACCAGGTTTGATTCCCGGCGGGGTTGCCCTCGGATTTTCGCATGTGATAATCGTGCCGGACGATGCATGTGGCAGATTTTCTCGGTTATCTCCCTTTCCCCCACCCTTTCATTCCGGCGCTACTCCATACTCACCTCGCTTCACCCTCATTGGCTCTGAAGACCTCGATGTTAAGATACGCCCGAATCTGTCCACCCCACTCCACTCCACTCGACATATTCAGTGTATGATGAAGTACCTGCTGTAGTCTTTTCTCTGTAAAGTGAGCACTATTGAGGCCCTAGTTACTTTTTTTCCTTCCAGCCATTTTTTTTATCCTTTAACCGCTTTTTTTATAAATTTTTTAATGTAAATAATAAACACAGTGTGTATATTCCACCGCACTCGGAAGTTAACTTCTACGGCTATTGAATATTATTCCAAATTAGAGGGCTTTTAAAAGTGATCACTTTACCGTGAATAGCCTATACCTACATCGAACCTCGGGAAACTCATTGTGCAGCTGGAAGAGGAATAAAGGGGTTGCCTTAGGATTTCGTAGGATTCCAGTATGAGACCATCCATCGTCGACTTATTGCTTGCTTGAATGCCAAAGGGGCCACACTAACAATGGATACTGTGAGAACCGCCATAATCCTGTTGTGTGGGCCTCTTTTACCATATTTTGGTGCGTTATATGCATATTTTTACTATTTGCAATGTGTCTTCAGCCTGTTTTCCTAAGAAAAGAAAAGGCTTATGGAATTACTTTCCTGTCTGTGAATATGTGTGTGTGCCTGTGCATGTGTGTGTCCCCCTGAAATCTTTTGAACACGTTAACTGAATTTCACCAAACTCGGTACTCATGTAGTACAGTAAAGGCATCAGACTTATATAGCTTTCAATCACACCGGACACTTACTTTTAAAATTTTGGACTCTTTATATTTAGGTTGATATATCATATCTTGGGAAACATTCAGCAGATTAAAACCAAATTTTGTATGTTGGTGTTGCATCATGTAAGAATTGAAATTGGAAATGTATGTTCTTGTTGGTTCACCATTCTGGAAGATAGAACAACATTAAAAAATACAGCCTATATGGTATATCTCGAAAACTACCTAATTAATTCTCGCCAAATTTAGCGCGCGAGTAATACTATGATAGGCCATGTAAACGTATGCGATTTAAATTGATAATGTACTTATTTTCAAAATGGTGGCCATACAAATATTTTACATTTATTTGGTTATCTATCGTACCGTTTAACCAGTTTCGACCAATTTTATTATGCTTAAAGTATTTATTGCAAACAAATGCCAATACATTGCCACTTTTGTCCGCAGTTTGTAAGATAGCGCCACACGAATAAACTAGCATTTAATGGCATTTTTCGAGAAACAAATGACCGATTACTACCAACTCCGGGAAACAAGTAGTACTGCGACAATTATGTACATTGGTATGTTTAAAGTAAGTAGGCCAAATATTTTAAAAATGACTGTCATATAGCCATTTTAGCTTAGTATGACATATTGTCTAAACCATGTAATCAGTTTCATTTTAACTTTTTATGTTGGCAGTCTATATTAAAACTGTATCAAATGCATGTAAGCGGAGCCTCTTTTTCCCACCGTTTATTATGTATTATAACTACAAAATGTGTATACACGGAGCCTCTTTGGTCTGCCATTTGTAAGATAGTGCAACATAAAAAAATAAAATTTCACGTAATATCTCCTTAAATAATTGACTGATTCCTATCAAATTCTGTTAACAAGTAGAACTGCAGCAATTGATGTAAAATTGAGTTTTTTTAAGTAGGTCAGAGAGTTATTTTCAAATTTGCAGCCATATAGCCATTTCAGCATAGTCTAAAACATGTAATTAATTCGAACTTAACTTTGTATGCTGGCAGTTTATATAACAACCATCAAATGAGACCACACAAAGTATATTTTGTCAGACATTTTGTAATATAGCATCACATGACAAATTAAAACTCTTATACCATAGCTCCAAAAAAATCAACAGATTCCCAATAAATTTGGTAAACAAGTTGTATTACGGAAGGCCATGTAAACTGATATGTTTTGAGTCGGTCGGGCACTTATTTTAAAAATGGCTCAGATATAAATAGTTTACCTCAGTAGGTTATAAATACGAAACTACGAAACAAATTTCAAATTAACTTTGTATGCTGGCATTTTCTATTATAACCATCACGTNGACTTGTATGCTGGCATTTTCTATTATAACCATCACGTTTGTCTATACAGAGCCTCGCTTCTCCGCCATTTTGTAATATAGTCCCACAAGAAAAAATATAATTTTTATGTCGTATCTCGGAAAACAATCAGCCTATTCCCATCAAAATTTGGCGAAAAGTTTTACTGTGGTATGCGATACTAATTTATATGTCTTAAGCGTGCCAGACACTAATTTTCAAAGTGGCGGCTATNAATTCAACCTTTTCCTTATATTTTATCTATCAATTCCAATGTTTCATTTATTATCTGTAAGAATGCAAATAGAAATAAAATAAGCGTGTGTTGTTAATGCCTAGTTAGAAGTAGTTCGCATGCAAAATATTACGTGAGAGTGAGTGCGCACGAATGTGGTGTGTTGTCCTTTTGGTGCAATTCTCTGAACTTCGTTAAGCTTTGTTTGCATGAGGTAAAGGAAAAGCTCGAAATTATAACTTTAGCAGGGCTCTATAAAAGTTGGAAATAACCTTAAATGGATTTTATACGCTCCTAGTACTATATGAATTTCACTGAAGCATTTGATGTAAAGGGCCCTACATTTGAAGGAACTAAAGCAGCTTTCGCTGCTATTGTATGCTGCGGCCACAGAGGGTGACAGGCCATACGCAGCAAGTGCAGTCTCGGCATTTCGACAAATATGAACAAGGCAGTATGTTGGCCCGGCACAAGTCATTGGTCAGGTTGATGGACAGCACGTCATGCGCACCATAGACCCATCACTGTGGCAACGTATGTTGCCAAGTGAAAAGAAGGCTTTATGTCACACATGCTTTCAGTATCCATCACTGTGCAACAGATTGTGAAGATAGGCACATAACGCGATGTGTGGCAACACACGCCGAGTGCAACATCCACACAGATCATAAGATATCTTTGTTGCCACCAGAATCGCCAGTGTCCAGAAGGACCGACCGGATGCGATTGAATAGTGGTGGGTTAGTCATAGCATCTTCTGTACCGATTGCTATCGTCAAGCTCATAATCTTCGATGTAGAGAATAGTAACAATGTAGGCAGTAATAGTTTTCCATCTTTGATAAGTCACGCTTTACTTTAAGGTGCAGGGATGGCTTTATTTGAATGTGACTTTAAAGAACTTTATGTTACTTCCCAGTGCATATTTGGAACGACAAATGTGCACAACACTTATTATTATGGCTTGGGTGGCCATTAGTTATGACTTCAAAACATGAGAGGTATTTGTGTATGTTTCACTCATAGTTCATTTGTATGTTCACTAGGACCTCAATCCACATTTCTCGAAATTTATCGGGGCCACGGTGGTTAGTGATTAGACTACTCTCCTCCCACCTAGGCGAACCAGGTTTGATTCCCGGCGGGGTTGCCCTCGGATTTTCGCATGTGGTAATCGTGCCGGAAGATGCATGTGGCAGATTTTCTCGGGGATCTCCCTTTCCCCCACCCTTTCATTCCGGCGCTACTCCATACTCACCTCGCTTCACCCTCATTGGCTCTGAAGACCTCGATGTTAAGATACGCCCAAATATGTCCACCCCACTCCACTCCACTCGACATATTTAGTGTATGATGAAGTACCTGCTGTAGTCTTTTCTCTGTAAAGTGAGCACTATTGAGGCCCTAGTTACTTTTTTTTCCTTTCAGTCATTTTTTTTTATCCTTTAACCACTTTTTTTATAAATTTTTTAATGTAAATAATAAACACAGTGTGTATATTCCACCGCACTCGGAAGTTAACTTCTACGGCTATTGACTATTATTCCAAATTAGAGGGCTTTTAAAAGTGATCACTTTACCGTGAATAGCCTATACCTACATCGAACCTCGGGAAACTCATTGTGCAGCTGGAAGAGAAATAAAGGGGTTGCCTTAGGATTTCGTAGGATTCCAGTATGATACCATCCATCGTCGACTTATTGCTTGCTTGAATGCCAAAGGGGCCACACTAACAATGGATACTGTGAGAACCGCCATAATCCTGTTGTGTGGGCCTCTTTTACCATATTTTGGTGCGTTATATGCATATTTTTACTATTTGCAATGTGTCGTCAGCCTGTTTTCCTAAGAAAAGAAAAGGCTTATGGAATTACTTTCCTGTCTGTGAATATGTGTGTGTGCCTGTGCATGTGTGTGTCCCCCTGAAATCTTTTTAACACGTTAACTGAATTTCACCAAACTCGGTACTCATGTAGTACAGTAAAGGCATCAGACTTATATAGCTTTCAATCACACCGGACACTTACTTTTAAAATTTTGGACTCTTTATATTTAGGTTGATATATCATATCTTGGGAAACATTCAGCAGATTAAAACCAAATTTTGTATGTTGGTGTTGCATCATGTAAGAATTGAAATTGGAAATGTATGTTCTTGTTGGTTCACCATTCTGGAAGATAGAACAACATTAAAAAATACAGCCTATATGGTATATCTCGAAAACTACCTAATTAATTCTCGCCAAATTTAGCGCGCGAGTAATACTATGATATGCCATGTAAATGTATGCGATTTAAATTGATAATGTACTTATTTTCAAAATGGTGGCCATACAAATATTTTACATTTATTTGGTTATCTATCGTACCGTTTAACCAGTTTCGACCAATTTTATTATGCTTAAAGTATTTATAGCAAACAAATGCCAATACATTGCCACTTTTGTCCGCATTTTGTAAGATAGCGCCACACGAATAAATTAACATTTAATGGCATTTTTCGAGAAACAAATGACCGATTACTACCAACTCCGGGAAACAAGTAGTACTGCGACATTGTATGTACATTGGTATGTTTAAAGTAAGTAGGCCAAATATTTTAAAAATTGCTGTCATATAGCCATTTTAGCTTAGTATGACATATTGTCTAAACCATGTAATCAGTTTCATTTTAACTTTTTATGTTGGCAGTCTATATTAAAACTGTATCAAATGCATGTAAGCGGAGCCTCTTTTTCCCACCGTTTATTATGTATTATAACTACAAAATGTGTATACACGGAGCCTCTTTAGTCTGCCATTTGTAAGATAGTGCAACATAAAAAAATAAAATTTCACGTAATATCTCATTAAATAATTGACTGATTCCTATCAAATTCTGTTAACAAGTAGTACTGCAGCAATTGATGTAAAATTGAGTTTTTTTAAGTAGGTCAGAGAGTTATTTTCAAATTTGCAGCCATATAGCCATTTCAGCATAGTCTAAAACATGTAATTAATTCGAACTTAACTTTGTATGCTGGCAGTTTATATAACAACCATCAAATGAGACCACACAAAGTATATTTTGTCAGACATTTTGTAATATAGCATCACATGACAAATTAAAACTCTTATACCATAGCTCCAAAAAAATCAACAGATTCCCAATAAATTTGGTAAACAAGTTGTATTACGGAAGGCCATGTAAACTGATATGTTTTGAGTCGGTCGGGCACTTATTTTAAAAATGGCTCAGATATAAATAGTTTACCTCAGTAGGTTATAAATACGAAACTACGAAACAAATTTCAAATTAACTTTGTATGCTGGCATTTTCTATTATAACCATCACGTTTGTCTATACAGAGCCTCGCTTCTCCGCCATTTTGTAATATAGTCCCACAAGAAAAAATATAATTTTTATGTTGTATCTCGGAATAAAATCAGCCTATTCCCATCAAAATTTGGCGAGAAGTTTTACTGTGGTATGCGATACTAATTTATATGTCTTAAGCGTGCCAGACACTAATTTTCAAAGTGGCGGCTATNAAGTTTTACTGTGGTATGCGATACTAATTTATATGTCTTAAGCGTGCCAGACACTAATTTTCAAAGTGGCGGCTATAATAAATATTTATCTTATTGTGCTGTATCCTCTAAACTATGTAAATGATTTTAACTTAACTGTGTATGCTGACAATCCTCGAATGTGCTAATATATAACGTTTTTGCCTTCCATTATGAAAATCGACCAATCAACCGATTCCCACCAAATGGTATAGGTAAGTAATGTTAAAGTAGGCTACGTGAACTAATATGTTTTAAATGCGGCAATATTTTTTAATGAAGTTATTATAAATAATTTAGTTTAGTACAGCATATCTTGTACCACACGCTTTTTTAGATATAAGAATGAATAATTAATAATACGTAATTTTTATGTTTAAAAGGCTCAATATAATTATCACATGATTTATTTGGTTTTGGGGCAAGATATATTTATTTGTTTTGAAACAGAGTCCGTAATACTTATTTTATTTTGCAAAAGTATTTTTATTTTGCATCTTATTTATATTTCTTTCTGTTTTCACAGTGTGTACGTGTAATTACAAGGTCATGTGACTCTTTGCATTTTTGTTCTTTGGGGTGGTTTTAAGTGGTGGCACAGATGATTTTGAATTGTAACCGTCGTGATTGGCCAGTTTTTAAAGAACGTTCTTAAGTTAAGTTTTCGAGAAGGAAGACATATCTTTTCACGCGATGTCAGGCAGCCAGCCCGGGTGGGCTGTGCACTAGGCTTTAAAATTATATTTTCATAGGGAAGTCCGAGTTCACGCCTCTGAAATTGCAGGTTGTCTAACAGAGACGAAGACGCGAGGTATTTTAAATAGGAAGTAGGCCTGTATCACCTCCTTCGGCGTAGCTTTCAGAGAGGTTAGCTAGAACTCGTGCGATGTCCGTTAAGGTGCCATTGAAGTGTAGTAGCACCGTAAGCCGTCTGCTTACATATAGGGAAGACGCCACCCAGGACTGCTGCGCATCCGGAGAGATGCCTCGTTGTCGTACTTGATCATCGGGAGCTTTAAGACCTTCAAATTATACGTTTTGACAATTAATTTCAGCTAAGAAATCGAAATAAAATTTTTCACTTAACACCGTTAATACAAGCTTCTAGAACATTATTCACACCGCCATGTTCATGTTGTCTTTCTTACGTACACAACTTTTTCCGACATTTACTACGGCAAACCTGAACTGAATCCCTGCTCTTCCACTAACTATTGACAAACGCTTTATTTAATGTAGTCACTTTTGAAATAATTATTTAAGATTTTTGGCGTGATTTTTGAACATTTCAAGTATTTTAATTCTTAACCATCACATAGGCACTAGTGTTTCTAAGGTCACTCACTACCCAAGCAGAATTTTTCAATTATATTGTCAATGTTTTCGGTAGCCACAAATAATTTGCAAAATTTGTAATACCGTCTGGATGAAGTATTTTATTTATCTAGTAGAAGTAAAGTAATTCTGAGCACAATTAAATTTCCAGTTATTTTTAAACACAGCCGCCTATTGTTGTTATTCAGTAGTCGTAGCAAGTTTTCTCCTCGTGTTCCGAGTGGTGTATGTGTTAGTCCTGCCCACAAATATTTTGCTACCAGACTGCATTGTTGCTGTGTGTACAAATGGTACACATTACTTCAGATTGGTTAGATCAAGTGTGTGTGTATTCCTTACAGTCTAGACGGGGCCGGGCAAAGTAACTCGTCAGACAGTTTTCATACGTCACTACAGTGAATTTAATTTCCAGTTTCCACTCTGTTTTTGTGTTACCAAGTAGTTAAAGGGGCAATAATTCTGCTTTTCAATAAGTACACTAATCTTGTACTCATTTTTGACGATCGTGACTGCGCAGCTAGGGGTTGACACTCTACCCAGAAGAACCGTTCCACATACTACAGTCATCGCAACGTCACCCTCATATGCACAGAGGCATACATATCCCCTTTCTCTATAACAAATACAGTATATCATCAAGTTGCGTTAAATCGTTCTTTTGCCACACCTCATGAATTATAAAGATGATAGTGTATTGTGCGCGTGTTGTTACAATCTATTAAATCATTCAACAAAATTTAACCAAACTTTGTACACGAGCAGTATTCATTATAAACACAAATAATACATACAGAGATNAAATAATGCATACAGAGATCTCCTTCATCCAGTCTGTTTACAAAATATGCCAGGTGAGAAAATTGAACATCTTGCTATATAATCCGGAACGATTCAACTTATTTCTACCAAATTTTGCACGTCATGAGGACTACAGAAGGTCAGTTAAACTTACGTGATTTAAGTGGTGACAAATATTGTTTTCTTTTTTTATTGTGACCATGTAAATATTTTGATGTGTTATATATATATTGTCGGGTGACGGTTTAGGAATTTTAGAGCGACGCTGGCCCACAACCATC
>NQII01000499.1:525767-642092 GCA_002778355.1 Clitarchus hookeri
AGACCTACCAAACCTTCAGAAACCAGGACACGTGTTTTGAAAGGCATTGTTCTGCATTCTACCACTCCACCCCCCTCACCACCTCTCCACCACAAGGTGCCACGTGCCGACAATTAAGACTAGAGGCTTGCAAGCATAAAAACCCCGTTTCGAGAGTAGTGGGGATACAGTTGATTAGTAACGCGCAGAGAGGTCAGTCCGAGAGAGCAGTCAGTCGAAGATCGCCGAGCAGAGAGTTAGGTCAGGGGTTCGGACCCCTGGCCACGTCAGTAGAACAGCAGTCCAGTGAGACAGCAGCACCTTCAAGCCTTTACCAAAGGCCACCCATCGCCGGAGATCACCCACCACAGCTGACAGCACCCGCAGCAAGAGCTAAGTATACAATCTCCGTCAAAAGAAGCCCCCCTCCATCACAAAGTCGTTAGCAGTCAATCCGAGTAACCAAATTATCACCGTACCACACCTCTCCAGTGCTGATGTATTTCATTTGTGTTGAATTTGAGACAGTATATTCGTCCTTCAAAATACAACAGTAAAAGACTAAATTATTGCAAACCCCTTAACCTTCAGGCGTCATATAGTCGGTGCCTGGGGACATTAACAACGACACTATAAGCCACTCTGTCTTCCACAGAGGCGATATAGTGTCAAGTAAAGCGGCTTCCCAACTGTGGGGCCTAAATACGTCAAGTTAAAGTGGCGCCCGGACGTGGGGCGCAACGCTAGTTAGTGTATCATACATCAAGTTAATTTGGCGCACAACTGTGGGGCCTACATACATCAAGTTAAATTGGCTCCCAACTGTGGGGCATACACAGCCTAGCGCCAATATATATATAACCAAATTCCACGAAACCTTTTATGCTGACAGAAGCATTATATACAGAACTTTTTTGAAACACTTTTGTAAGATAGTACCAAATAAGAAAATCAAGTTTTTATGTCATACTTTAACTTATGATACGAGGTTTTCTGAGTTCGAGTCCCTGGTAAGGCACGTGTGCATTTTTAATTGTCTCACTACTTTTTTTTTTGTTTCGGGTTTCATCTTCAATGATATTCCTGTTAACGAGACATCAAGGCCTATATACCACCTAAACTTTTAATAATTTCAGTAGAAATTGTTTGCACCAATGTAGAGGAAAGTAGGTTCAGTAGTTGTGGCAATAACTTCTTGTTTTGTAGTAATGGGTTTAATATTGTTAGAGATGAAAATTAATATTCCCAATCGTAAAAGTATTGATTCACAAGCTAGGGATAGATAAATTATTATACTATGTGTATTATTTGCTTGCTGTTTCTGTTTATGTTATCTTTATTTTCAACATGCACATATGTGTTTGGTGGTTAATTTCATATGATAAGTTCCTTATTTATCATACCTCACAATGTTTATGGACCCAGGAGTAAATGAAAAAGGTGAGTGCTTGGAACAGCACTGCAAGATCGGAAAAGAATAATATTTACCTTCCAGTGCGCGGAATGTGGTTAAACTCGACCTACACACCAACAAAAATGAGTACGTCGGGTTCGGGGCTGCCCATTGTGGAAAAACTCATCGAACACGAGCATTTATCTGCTTGGAAATTTTCCATGGAAGCATATCAAGTCTACGGTGACATATGAGATGCGATAGAAACTTCACAAAGTACTAATATCGACGACGTCTGGAAGAATAATGATAGGAAATCTCATTCATGCATAATTCTTTTCATTGGCAAAACGAATTATTTCCACACTTGTGACACCAAAACTGCAGCAGAGGCATGGACGGGATTAGAAAATGCTTTCGAAGACTCTGGCCTCACGAGACGAGTTGGCTTACTAAGAACACTTGAGACAATGAAGCTGGAAAAATATAAGTCTGTTCATGATTATAAGAAAATGTTCACAACAGTGTACCAATTATATGAAATGAAGTGCAAAGTAAGTGGTGAGTGGATTGGCACCTTACTTTTGGCTGAGTTACCAGACAATTACAAACACATGGTAATGTNTGCAAAGTAAGTGGTGAGTGGATTGGCACCTTACTTTTGGCTGAGTTACCAGACAATTACAAACACATGGTAATGTCACTCGAGAATTCAAGAACTACACTGTAGAGTAAAAAAAAACTGGTATGGGCGTGCTATGCAAATAACAGAGGTATGGAACCAATCAGAGTAACGCGATGCGGTCGGCAGCGCCTATATAAGACAACAAGCGTCTGGCAAAGTTGCTAGATCGGTTACTGCTAATACAATGGCAGGTTATCAAGATTTAAGTGAGTTTGAATGTGGTGTTATAGTCGGCGCACGAGAGATGGGACATAGCATCTCCGAGGTAGCGATACAATTTGGATTTTCGCTTANAGATTTAAGTGAGTTTGAATGTGGTGTTATAGTCGGCGCACGAGAGATGGGACATAGCATCTCCGAGGTAGCGATACAATTTGGATTTTCGCTTACTACCATTTCACGAGTGTACTGTGAATATCCGGAATCCGGTAAAACATCAAATCTTCGACATCGCTGCGGCCAGAAAAAGATCGTGAACGAACGGGACAAACGACAACCGACGAGAAACATTCAATGTGACATACGTGCAACCCTTTCTCAAATTCGTTCATATTTCAATGCTGGGGCATCAACAAGTGCCAGCGTGCAAACTATTCAACGGACCATCATTGATATGGGCTTTGGCTCACTCGTGTACCGTTGTTGAGTGCACGACACAAAGCTTTACGCCTCGCCTGGGCCCGCCAACACCGCCATTCGGCTGTTGATGACTGGAAACACATTGCCTGGTCTGACGAGTCTCGTTTCCAATTGTATCTGACGGATGGACGTGTACGGGTATGGAGACATACTCCTGAATCCATGGACCCTACATGTCAACAGGGGACTGTTCAAGCTGGTGGAGGGTCTGTCATGGTATCATGGTATGGGGCGTGTGCAGTTGGCGTGAAGTGGGACCCCCGATACGTCTAGTTACAACTCTGACAGGTGACAGATACAAGGGCATCCTGTCCGATCACCTGCACCCATTCATGTCCATTGTGCATTCCGATGGACGTGGACAATTCCAGCAGGACAATGCGACACCCCACACGTCGAGAGTTACTACCGAGTGGCTCCAAGAACACTCTTCTGACTTTAAACACTTCCATTGGCCACGTAAATCACCATACACGAACATTATTGAGCATATCTGGGATGCCTTGCAAAGTGCTGTTCAGAAGATATCTCCACCGCCTCACACTCCTGTGGATTTGTGAACTGCCCTGCAGGATTCATGGTGTGAAATACCTCCCGCTTACCATCAGACATTAGTCGAGTCCATGCCACGTCGTCTTGCGGCATTTCTGCGTGTTCGCGGGGTCCCTACACGATATTAGGCAGGTGTACCAGTTTTTTTGGCTCTTCAGTTTACAATCACTAGGGCTTCTATTCAAGTGAAACTTTTCCAAGAAGTCAAGAGCTAAGATTAAAACACGAGTGAATAATCCACACTGTATGCGAAAAGGCAACCACTAAAGGATTTTAAGTGCTTCCTTTGCAACAAGCCCAACCATATAGCAGAGAAACAAAACTTCAGGTAAGAGCAAGGAATTCACATATCAGAAAGACGATTCAATGGGTTTAAAAATCGGGGTAGCGAAAACAAGACAGACTTTCTTGCTACAGACTCTCGACATGTTCACAGAAAAGAAAAGGGTCATTTCGATCACTGCGCATCAATTCAAATAATTAATTATGTAAGTAAACTGCATCACATAAAACTTACACTAACACAGTCACAGCTGCTGATGGGTCAGATTTAGTTCTAAGTGTTTCCGGGCGGTGTAGATTTATAATNACGTGCCGACAATTAAGACTGGAGGCTTGCAAGCATAAAAACCCCGTTTCGAGAGTAGTGGGGAACAGTTGATTAGTAACGCGCAGAGTGGTCAGTCCGAGAGAGCAGTCAGTCGAAGATCGCCGAGCAGAGAGTTAGGTCAGGGGTTCGGACCCCTGGCCACGTCAGTAGAACAGCAGTCCAGTGAGACAGCAGCACCTTCAGGCCTTTGCCAAAGGCCACCCATCGCCGGAGATCACCCACCACAGCTGACAGCACCCGCAGCAAGAGCTAAGTATGCAATCACCATCAAAAGAAGCCCCCCTCCATCACGAAGTCGTTAGCAGTCAATCCGAGTAACCAAATTATCACTGTACCACACCTCTCCAGTGCTGATGTATTTCATTTGTGTTGAATTTGAGACAATATGTTCGTCCTTCAAAATACAACAGTAAAAGACTAAATTATTGCAAACCCCTTAACCTTCAGGCGGCATATAGTCGGTGCCTGGGGACATTAACAACGACACTAAAAGCCACTCTGTCTTCCACAGAGGTGATATAGCGTCAAGTAAAGCGGCTTCCCAACTGTGGGGCCTAAATACGTCAAGTTAAAGTGGCGCCCGGATGTGGGGCGCAACTCTAGTTAGTGTATCATACATCAAGTTAATTTGGCGCACAACTGTGGGGCCTACATACATCAAGTTAAATTGGCTCCCAACTGTGGGGCATACACAGCCTAGCGTCAATATATATATAACCAAATTCCACGAAACCTTTCATACTGACAGAAGCATCATATACAGAACTTTTTTGAAACACTTTTGTAAGATAGTACCAAATAAGAAAATCAAGTTTTTAAGTCATACTTTAACTTATGATACGAGGTTTTCTGAGTTCGAGTCCCTGGTAAGGCACGTGTGCATTTTTAATTGTCTCACTACTTTTTTTTTTGTTTCGGGTTTCATCTTTAATGATATTCCTGTTAACGAGACATCAAGGCCTATATACCACCTAAACTTTTAATAATTTCAGTAGAAATTGTTTGCACCAATGTAGAGGAAAGTAGGTTCAGTAGTTGTAGCAATAACTTCTTGTTTTGTAGTAATGGGTTTAATATTGTTAGAGATGAAAATTAATATTCCCAATCGTAAAAGTATTGATTCACAAGCTAGGGATAGATAAATTATTATACTATGTGTATTATTTGCTTGCTGTTTCTGTTTATGTTATCTTTATTTTCAACATGCACATATGTGTTTGGTGGTTAATTTCATATGATAAGTTCCTTATTTATCATACCTCACAATGTTTATGGACCCAGGAGTAAATGAAAAAGGTGAGTGCTTGGAACAGCACTGCAAGATCGGAAAAGAATAATATTTACCTTCCAGTGCGCGGAATGTGGTTAAACTCGACCTACACACCAACAAAAATGAGTACGTCGGGTTCGGGGCTGCCCATTGTGGAAAAACTCATCGAACACGAGCATTTATCTGCTTGGAAATTTTCCATGGAAGCATATCAAGTCTACGGTGACACATGAGATACGATAGAAACTTCACAAAGTACTAATATCGACGACGTCTGGAAGAATAATGATAGGAAATCTCATTCATGCATAATTCTTTTCATTGGCAAAACGAATTATTTCCACACTTGTGACACCAAAACTGCAGCAGAGGCATGGACGGGATTAGAAAATGCTTTCGAAGACTCTGGCCTCACGAGACGAGTTGGCTTACTAAGAACACTTGAGACAATGAAGCTGGAAAAATATAAGTCTGTTCATGATTATAAGAAAATGTTCACAACAGTGTACCAATTATATGAAATGAAGTGCAAAGTAAGTGGTGAGTGGATTGGCACCTTACTTTTGGCTGAGTTACCAGACAATTACAAACACATGGTAATGGCACTCGAGAATTCAAAAACTACACTGTAGAGTAAAAAAAACTGGTATGGGCGTACTATGCAAATAACAGAGGTATGGAACCAATCAGAGTAACGCGATGCGGTCGGCAGCGCCTATATAAGACAACAAGCGTCTGGCAAAGTTGCTAGATCGGTTACTGCTAATACAATGGCAGGTTATCAAGATTTAAGTGAGTTTGAATGTGGTGTTANATGGCAGGTTATCAAGATTTAAGTGAGTTTGAATGTGGTGTTGTAGTCGGCGCACGAGAGATGGGACATAGCATCTCCGAGGTAGCGATACAATTTGGATTTTCGCTTACTACCATTTCACGAGTGTACTGTGAGTATCCGGAATCCGGTAAAACATCAAATCTTCGATATCGCTGCGGCCAGAAAAAGATCGTGAACGAACGGGACAAACGAAAACCGACGAGAAACATTCAATGTGACATACGTGCAACCCTTTCTCAAATTCGTTCATATTTCAATGCTGGGGCATCAACAAGTGCCAGCATGCGAACTATTCAACGGACCATCATTGATATGGGCTTTGGCCCACTCGTGTACCGTTGTTGAGTGCACGACACAAAGCTTTGCGCCTCGCCTGGGCCCGCCAACACCGCCATTCGGCTGTTGATGACTGGAAACACATTGCCTGGTCTGACGAGTCTCGTTTCCAATTGTATCGGACGGATGGACGTGTACGGGTATGGAGACATACTCCTGAATCCATGGACCCTACATGTCAACAGGGGACTGTTCAAGCTGGTGGAGGGTCTGCCATGGTATCATGGTATGGGGCGTGTGCAGTTGGCGTGAAGTGGGGCCCCTGATACGTCTAGATACAACTCTGACAGGTGACAGATACAAGGGCATCCTGTCCGATCACCTGCACCCATTCATGTCCATTGTGCATTCCGATGGACGTGGACAATTCCAGCAGGACAATGCGACACCCCACACGTCGAGAGTTACTACCGAGTGGCTCCAAGAACACTCTTCTGACTTTAAACACTTCCATTGGCCACGTAAATCACCATACACGAACATTATTGAGCATATCTGGGATGCCTTGCAAAGTGCTGTTCAGAAGATATCTCTACCGCCTCGCACTCCTGTGGATTTGTGGACTGCCCTGCAGGATTCATGGTGTGAAATGCCTCCCGCTTACCATCAGACATTAGTCGAGTCCATGCCACGTCGTCTTGCGGCATTTCTGCGTGTTCGCGGGGTCCCTACACGATATTAGGCAGGTGTACCAGTTTTTTTGGCTCTTCAGTTTACAATCACTAGGGCTTCTATTCAAGTGAAACTTTTCCAAGAAGTCAAGAGCTAAGATTAAAACACGAGTGAATAATCCACAGTGTATGTGAAAAGGCAACCACTAAAGAATTTTAAGTGCTTCCTTTGCAACAAGTCCAACCATATAGCAGAGAAACAAAACTTCAGGTAACAGCAAGGAATTCACATATCAGAAAGACGATTCAATGGGTTTAAAAATCGGGGTAGCGAAAACAAGACAGACTTTCTTGCTACAGACTCTCGACATGTTCACAGAAAAGAAAAGGGGCATTTCGATCACTGTGCATCAATTCAAATAATTAATGATGTAAGTAAACTGCATCACATAAACCTTACACTAACACAGTCACAGCTGCTGATGGGTCAGATTTAGTTCTAAGTGTTTCCGGGCGGTGTAGATTTATAATNCTTACACTAACACAGTCACAGCTGCTGATGGGTCAGATTTAGTTCTAAGTGTTTCCGGGCGGTGTAGATTTATAATTTAATAATGGGGACGAAACTGTTGCAGTGAGTGCTACTCATACCAAATTCAGCTGTAAACTTACTTTCAGTGAGTAATGTAGTGAAAAAGGGATATAAGGTAACCTTTGTTAAAAAAAATGGGGCTGTGTGCATGATGAACAGACAGATTCTGTGGTTGCAACTACCTATTTTAAAAATGGGATGTATTTTATGAATACTCCCGATATCAGATATTGTTTCCACACAGATAATGACAACTTCCTATTGCAATGTAGACAAGGTAATTTGAACCAGAAGTGGATGCGAAAGCTCAGCATGCGCTCCGAAGGTTTAGGTAAAGATTTGCTGTCAGAGAGACATTGTGAAATGTATATAATGGGGGAAAAAAAAAGTCACTCCTCCCTTTCAAAAGCGTTGAAAGACGCTCAGAAAACATTTTATATCTTATTCATTTAAATCTCTGTGGCCCTATGTAATCACTGTCGCTCGGCAAGAACAAATATTTTTTGACATTTATATTTGGCTTTTCACGAATAATATTTATTTTTTTATTTCTTGAAGGAGAAATTGGAAGTCACTATGGTNGACATTTATATTTGGCTTTTCACGAATAATATTTATTTTTTTATTTCTTGAAGGAGAAATTGGAAGTCACTATGGTATTTCAGAACTTCAAAACTAAAGTCGAAAAACAAATCGGTCAGGAAAAAAAATCAGATCTGACAACAGAAGGAAGTATGAAGAATGAAAAAATGAGGAAGCACCTTCCATGCTGAGGGGATTATTCACCAACTCACATTGAGCTAATCCACGTAACAAACCAGAGTAGCAGTAAGAGGGAACAAAATTTTAGTGGCGAAGGCTCAGACAATGCTTTTCGATGCTAACCTACCAAATGTTTTTTTGTTGTAGAATCGGTATCTATGGCATCCTATCTGACGATTCACTTTCCATCAAGTATTCTAGGCGAAAAAACATCTTATGAAGCCCGGCATGGTATCTCCGTCACATTTGAAAATATTTGGTTCTGAAGCTACGGTTAATGTCCCAAAGATGCACAGGAGAAAATGGGATCCAAAGGCGAAAAAACCTTATCTTTTTTTGATGCAGGTATCGGTTCCTGGATAATAAGACTTTTAAAGTAACTGTCAGCAGGGACGTCACCTTCCTAGAAAATGGAAGCAAAAAAAATTAACCTTCAGTAGTAAACATGGTAAAAAAAAACATCAATGAAACAATTCAAGCTGAAGACTCCAACACGACACATGGGGAATAAAATGAGATAGTTCACAGCAAAGATGAATCCTTTTTGCCTTTTGAGTGAGTAAGTAAAGATATTTGGGCGGTCCTTAACAACGACGTCTTGAGGCCGATGAGGGTGAAGTGAGGTGTGTATGGAGCAGCGCCGGAATGAAGGGGTGGGGGAAGCGGGAGATCCCCAAGAAAACCCGCCGACCTGCGGCTTCGTCCAGTACAATTCCCACGTGGGAAAATTCGGGGAGCTGCTCCGCCGGGAATCGAACCCAGTTCGCCTAGGTGGGATGCGAGTAGTCTAACCACTACACCACCGCGACCCCTGCGTTTTGAGGATGGGTATCAAAAGAAAGAAATAAAAAAGCGGAGGAATCACCTGAGAAGTTGGAGGGAATGCCTCTAAAATCCCTAAGACTAGCGAAATACAAAGTTGAGCCAAATCGCCTAACCTACTAAATAGAAAATGTAAATGCTTCTGAAGATTCGATCGACGTTGATGACNCAAAGTTGAGCCAAATCGCCTAACCTACTAAATAGAAAATGTAAATGCTTCTGAAGATTCGATCGACGTTGATGACTGCAAAGTGAACATTCAGAAAGATGGCAAAATGATGTCAACAAGAATTTTACATCGCTGATAAAGAATGATACATTTGACTACACTTGCCTAGAGTGATGAGCCAGAAGTATTCAAGACTTCTATTGTTGTGAAAGACTGTAGAGAGGTATAAGGCACTGATTACAAAGAAACGTATTCACCATTTATCAAATACTCCTCCATTAGATAACTTATGTCACTGACAGCAAGAGAATACTTCAAAATTAAGCATGCGTATTTTATCACTGCCTACCTGTATTGAGACATATAAGAGGATATTTACAGCATCCCGCCCAAGTAATTCACCACATTGAAAAATGGGATAGTATGGAAACTGAAGAAAGTTATGTATGACCTGAAGCAGGCCAGGGGAAGTTGTAACAAGAAGATTGATGAAGTTTTGTAAAAACTGCAGATCCTTGTGTTTACCACTTCGGGGATGGTGCACAGTGTAATGATTGATGCTCTTTATGTCGATGAAGTGTTACTCTTGTTTAATGACAAGCAGCTCATAGAAGAAGTTAATAAATCTCTCAAGAGCCATTTTGAGACAAAGGACTTAGGTCCCATTAGTTAGTGTCTTGGAATGGCCATCACCATTGACAGACAAGAAAGAAAAATTGATTTCTCAAGAGGTTTTAGAAAAAATGGTCTTGAAACAATTTAGAATGAGTGAAAATAATCATGTATCAACTCTAGTAGACAAAGAATTTGACTCGAATAATGTCTGTGAGCAAGACATTGAAGAAGTGAATGCTGCATATCAGGAGACCATTGGTTGCTTCTTCTATCTCTCATATGCAATATTTCTCATGAGGTCTATGCCCAAATGGTCTTGGAACGGTTTGGATTGAGTGAAGCTAAGCAAGTATCAACTCTGTATACCCAGAATTGGACTTTAATGATGCCTGTGAGCAAGATATCGAAGAAGCGAATGTTTAATATCAGGATACCATGGTTGGCTCTTGTATCTCTTACAGATAACAAGACCAGNTTCTTGTATCTCTTACAGATAACAAGACCAGACATTGCCTTTGCAACCAGCCTTCTGAGCAGATTCATCCATTCTTACAAGAATATGCATCGGCGAACTATCAGGAGAGTATTGTACTTAAAAATGGGACACAAAGTCACATGTTAGAGGTTGGCAAGGATGGCAACAGTGATTTGGTGCGATTTTGCTATGCTGATTTGGNGGGACACAAAGTCACATGTTAGAGGTTGGCAAGGATGGCAACAGTGATTTGGTGCGATTTTGCTATGCTGATTTGGAAAATAAAATCATTGATCGGCATTCTGTATTTTTGGTTCTACATTAAAATCATCAGATGGCGCAATATCATGGTTCAGCAAGAATCATTGTGAAGCCGAATGCATGGCTTTATCTTTTACTGTTGAAGAGTTACCGTGGTGAAAACATTTAATATCTGAAATTGATCTTGACAGTGTAGGTAAATATTGCGACATACTGTGATAACGAAGCTACAAATCAACTGACTAAAAATTCAGTAACTAATTCCAGATCAAAACACATACATGTGATGTACCAGTTCTTCAGGGAACACATTAAGTCGGGAGTTGCCAATTTTATGTACCTGCCCTCAGAGTATATATCAGCTTATGTATTAACCAAGACTCTGAGTGTAGTGAAACATCGTGTATATGTTGAGAGACTTGGACTGGTTAAGTAGCTTCCACATTGTTGCACATTGACTCTTTGTGAATGTGTTTGAATATATAAATTTAAGGGATGGTGTTAGGGATGTAAATTGATATCTCCAATCGTACAAGTATTGATTCACGATCTGGGGTACGATACCTGATGTATACTATGTGGATTATTTGCTTACTGTTTCTGTTTATGTAATTTTTTTTGTAAACATGTGTGTGTGCGTGTGCTTTTGTGGCTAACTACATTTGATAATTAATTTACATAGCTTCCTTATTTCTCATTACTCACAAATACCGTTTCAGTGCCACATTTAGGGCGTTTCACTTTTTATAAACAGTAGTTGGGCTATATATTTACAAAACAATGACTGTCCTGCGTTTTAACGACCCCATTTTTATAGCCTGCAGAGTTCCATAGGCCCTTCACTTAGGCATGTTATATTTTTCATTGTAGTAAATCGGTACTTATTATTCAACTTGTTTGAAGACACTATTTGGTGATATAAATCAAAAACCCTGTGAATAACTTCGTAGCATAGATAATATCCGAAAACTGAAATCCCAATCCACCAGGTTGTGAATTGGAAGCAAGTGTGTTGCAGATAATTGTCAGGTTAATCATTCAACAATATTGCAATTTTATAATCTGGTGCAAAGCCAGTGCCTGAACAGCCGATATATTGTGGTTTTAGGTTTGCCAGGCTGGGTAACACTTAAAAATGGAAGGAGTGATCCTAATAAGATACTTTTACGAAGCTCTGAGTAAACGTTTAGTAAAAGGACTGTGAAAATAAGGTAAAGAATTTCTGTTTCAAATAAATTGTACTTCCTCATGGTACGAGTCTTTTGCACTGGCTAATGAAAACATATTAAGGATGCGTTACACCCCCCGTCCAAATTTCAGAATAAGGATATTTTGGCATTACTTGGTAACAGGTCGTCAAGAATTTTGGATGCTCGGCCTCGAATTAGAGACACTCAGATATATAAATCTTACCCCTGGTCCCATATAGGCTCACCTTGTCATTGCCTAGAACAATGTCATTCTCTAGACTCTTGGTGCTTTACTCAGGCATTGATATATTATTCTGATTCTTATCACAGTCGGCGGGATTGACACAATTCCAAGAAGTCCAAATTCTGTGGCCTATTTCTGCAGTATGCAGTATGTTAGACGACTCAGACATTTCCGATTATTGCAGCTATGATCAGGTCCACTTGTTAGTTACTTTTGTGGTTTCATCCAGAAACCTCTCACTATTTTTCATGGCTGCTGACATAATTTTTTGGAGACGTTCGTAGTCCCGCCAGACATTCATGAAACTTCTTCTGGGCTTAGGTCTATTGGTAGTAACGGAGGAGTGTCTTCGATTTACTTACATTTGTAGCTTTGCCATTTACTTCCTGAAGGCACTGCTGGAGTGAAGCTTGGATGAGGGGAGTTTGCGAGAGTGGTGGAAGGCAGTTACGGAGGATATGCTATACTTGAAAATTCATCGTTGTTCCATCAGCAGTGTTAATTGTTCTGAGATATCAGCACTTCGAATTACATGTTGTGAGAAAATGAAATCACACGATGATATCCTTGACCGCCGTGACTTCTGTGTTCTCGTGGAGCCAGAATATAATGCAAAGTATATTCAAAGTGACAAACGACTTTTTCAGTACTCCAGATAGTAATTTTAACTTATAGTAGTGTCATGGGTGGCAGGGACCAGAGACCACCAAGTTGGAGGTCTCTCAGATGTCACTATAAATCTGTTTTTTTTTAGTTGTATTGCCTGCATACACTATAAAAGTAAGTTTGCACAGGGTGGTAGGGTTATAGACACTTCTAATTAAACTAGCAGTAGAGTGGCCCTTGGAACATAATGTTTTAACACTAAAAGTGTTATTTTAAGAGTTAATTTGAAATGTGTAAAAGTGGTTGTTTGTGGATGAGCTTGAAATGTAGCACATGTGGCCCTTCCCCCACTACTGGAAATTTACTGAGGCCACAGGGAAAAGTGGCTCTAGTGGCAAGTGACAGCTGTGTTGTGCGAACAACGGAAGTGATGATTCAGACTACTTCTCAAGCACTTTATATTTCGAACTTCTTACTGGACCACTGTACACAGATGATTGGCCGATGTTCACGAAATGAGCCCCAGTCATCTTTTCATTTCTCTCTGCTTTCTGGGGTTGCCAAATAAGCGTAATATTGGTTGATGTGGAAATCAAATTAATATTCCCATAACACTTTGTTTACTGAGTTAACATAACGTTCACGCTAAACCAGTATATTAGTGATATAGGAAACTTAATGATCATCATGATTGCTTTAATGCTCATTCAACTGGCATCTTAGCCTTATCCTTCCATAGGATTTGCTGATATGCCCCTCTTCCATTTATGAAGCGGTGGAAAGTATAGATAGCNTCTTAGCCTTATCCTTCCATAGGATTTGCTGATATGCCCCTCTTCCATTTATGAAGCGGTGGAAAGTATAGATAGTTCTCAAGCAATCACATTTGTTTTTAGAAGGTATAGAAATGTTTCAAGGCAGTTTAATTAAACGTGCTGGAAAAGTAAAGAATTTGTAAAGTGATAAAACTTCATTCCATACATTAAATAACTATATTAATGAAATTATGAGTCACCCATATATGAGACATATAATGATACATTTTACAAATTTTGGTTTCAATTAGGTCTTGGTTTTTATTGTGCAATAGTCAGTGTACGCGAGAATATAGTAGTGAATCTTATTTCGATTTCAGTCAAAGGCATAGATGTAATGTTAAAACATGAATGTATCAATGCCCAAGCCAAGCCACTGAGACAATGCAAATATTTTGTTTTTCACAAGCTACAGGAATAACGTTAAATTTTCTAATAAAATCAAGCATTTTCATGGGTATTGGAAGTATGTGATCTTTGCCACTGCCTAGGATCCTTTTAAGTCATAATAAAATACTTTTACTTTTATCAGTTCACACCAGTTACATCTGCATACGAAGAAAATTATTTTGTGGTACTTTGAAAGTTGAAGTATTACCATACTCTCTCCAGTACTCTCTAAACTTGAACAAGTGATTTCTGTCAGTCACTGAGAGTCAGCAAGCCGCTACCAACTGGCCAGTCAGTCACACAGACTGGGGAACAAAGTATCAGGGCGGCGGTAGTCACAGTAACACAACCGACGTCACCATTACATCGGTGCAGTTCAGCCAAATGTAATAATCTGTGCAATGCCAATGATTCCCAGTCCCGCACTGTCTGGAGCTGCTTCGGCCATTTCAAGTTAGATTGTGCGCTGTGGCATTTATGAGCTCTGGTGAAACCTAACTAGCAATGAAAATTNCGACGTCACCATTACATCGGTGCAGTTCAGCCAAATGTAATAATCTGTGCAATGCCAATGATTCCCAGTCCCGCACTGTCTGGAGCTGCTTCGGCGATTTCAAGTTAGATTGTGCGCTGTGGCATTTATGAGCTCTGGTGAAACCTAACTAGCAATTAAAACTGTGTGAACTATATGTAATGATTTTGTGCAATAATCGAACTTGAATGAGAATGGATATAAAATATTATTAATTAACTATCAAAAATACAACATTTTCCATGACATTATGTGGTTAGGTTCTTAATATGTATTTTTGTTGCCCTACAGCTCAGCATTGTAAGTTAAGTAATAATATAAAATAAAGTCCACTAAAAATATACAATAATGAGAAAATTATAATACAGCTAGAGGAAAGGCACGCCAGCAGGGATTAAATAAACTTGCACGCATAAATAAGGACTGGCGAGTATCTTTGGAATTTTTATAATGTGTTTTTAATTTTTTTAAACCGGAGTCACATGTCCACTCACACTACTTTAGCCAAGTTAATTAAAANTTTTATAATGTGTTTTTAATTTTTTTAAACCGGAGTCACATGTCCACTCACACTACTTTAGCCAAGTTAATTAAAAAGTGAAAAGGAAGAATGTGATGGAGGTAAAAAACCAAAATTACGAAATATATTACTTTATTTCAATCTTTTTATAATTCATCAGTCCATAATCTGCGCAGGTGCCATTTATCTCGGGTCCAGATGTATCTGTAACAAAACCGATATCATTCTATAGAGACAAGATTTTCAGTTCCATTGCAAATGAAGTTATCACAACACTAAGTTAAATATTCTTAACAGTGCAATATTTATTGCATTAAATGACTGCAAAATGATAAAAAAAANTATCACAACACTAAGTTAAATATTCTTAACAGTGCAATATTTATTGCATTAAATGACTGCAAAATGATAAAAAAAAATTAGGCATAAATCGCCATAACTTCAAGAAGGGATGCAAAGTAAGACTGGAACTATCCTAAACACTGACNAAAAAAAATTAGGCATAAATCGCCATAACTTCAAGAAGGGATGCAAAGTAAGACTGGAACTATCCTAAACACTGACATTAATATTGCAAGTCTTAACATTCGGCCTTGCGTTCTGTTCTGTTACAGAATGGTCTGTATGTTTTTGTATGGTATTATTTGACAAATAATCATCTTTAACTCAGCCATACAGATAAAAACTCTTTTTGAAGGAGATGCATTTCATACTCACCGCTCAGCCGTAGACGTGTCCGCCATATCCGTATCCCAGGGACCTGCCGNTTTGAAGGAGATGCATTTCATACTCACCGCTCAGCCGTAGACGTGTCCGCCATATCCGTATCCCAGGGACCTGCCATAGGCGTAGGGAGCGGAATATCCACCGTAGTAGCCACTACGATACAGACCGCCGTAGTAGGGGCTGATCAGCTGGGCGGAGGCGGCAGCCAACACAGCCAGGACAACAAGGAGCTAAGGCACAACAACCGTGGACATTTTGGCAGTGTTTGGTTTAACATGGTAGATACAGTAGTTTTGATAAGTTGTTATTTTTTAAGTTTTAAAATTATTCGATTCGGGTTAAGAACAACAAATATTTAGTTGCCAAAACCCAAAAATTAATTAACACAAGAACAAGTACGTGGTTTCATTCCCTACGGATAACTACGTATTGGAAATTATTTTCAGTCATTTCGTACCCCAGTAATGATGTTTATAATCTATGACTACACCATTTTGATTCATAGTGTAAATTCAGATGTCGATCGTGGCAAAACTTAGGAGATATCAAATAATTTTCTTTGTAATAAAATTGATATATGGTGTTACTAAATCAGCTAGGAAGAATGGTTAGCGATATTTTAATTATTAGTCAAAATTTTTAATTTCATTCAAGTTTAAAATTTATTTATTCTGAAGTGTTTTAATGAAAAATTTAAAACTTAACTTCCAATATCAATATAAATAATTCTCTAATTAACACTAATACTCTAAAAACAAAAACAAAATACAGAGCTGGTTTTGGTCACATAGAAAAAGGACAGTTGAAAAAACTATTTGGGGAAGTGAAAATTGAAAGTTTTATGTCACTTCCTTTGTACTGGTGTCTGCATATATGGGATAGGACTCGCGCAATAACTAGATATTGCCATCCCGGCCAGGCTTCAACCATTTATGACACGATTGGAGGGAGAGGAAATGAAGACGTCAGTACAAAATGTTGAATCTCAGTACAGATGTATAGTAAAATACCCTTCCTAAACGAGCATGGAAATAGGTTAACTTAGTTTTCGATAACACGTCCTCAGAAAAGTAATGAAGGGATTTTAGTAATGAGTTATTTTTTTTAACTATCTCACAAAATTACCATATGAGTAATTTCTGAAGGATATGTTTATTTAACATTAATAAATTATGAGTTTGTGAGAACATCACTGAAAGACTAATAAGAAAAACGGAGTGAGTCAAGAAATAAACGAGTATTTTAAGGGCAATGAAAAAAAAATCAAAATTTCAGAAGACTTCAGAAGAGCATTTCATAAGATTCCAAAACAGACGGAATACAAAAATTAACAATATTTACAATGATTTTGTTTAAGCTGGTTTCAAAAGCCGTTCGTGTTTAGCGTTCAGGAAGAAGACAACATCGGAAGATACTATTTCGAATCTTCTGCAGGGTGCACAGATCGATTTAAGCTAGTTTAATTTACTCCATAAATCCTTGATTTTGAAAAACAATTTAAGGTTTTAATTAGCAGGTGTTAAGAAACTGAATCATCAAGATGAATTTTTTAGTGAATTTCATTCTGTTGAGAAACTAACTTAAATAGTGAGTTATTTACACTACTCTAAACCCCAAATAAATCTCAACTGCTTGTGCCTAGTTGTTACAAGTTAATTTGCAGCTAGTGCACAGGAGAGGTGTTTTTTTAACTTGCTCTCTGGAGAAATGCGTGTTGCTTGTAAAAGAAAGTTCTCAACGCGATAGCGACACGGGTGCCAACTCCGCCCTAANTTTGAAGGAGATGCATTTCATACTCACCGCTCAGCCGTAGACGTGTCCGCCATATCCGTATCCCAGGGACCTGCCATAGGCGTAGGGAGCGGAATATCCACCGTAGTAGCCGCTACGATACAGACCGCCGTAGTAGGGGCTGATCAGCTGGGCGGAGGCGGCAGCCAACACAGCCAGGACAACAAGGAGCTAAGGCACAACAACCGTGGACATTTTGGCAGTGTTTGGTTTAACATGGTAGATACAGTAGTTTTGATAAGTTGTTATTTTTTAAGATTTAAAATTATTCGATTCGGGTTAAGAACAACAAATATTTAGTTGCCAAAACCCAAAAATTAATTAACACAAGAACAAGTACGTGGTTTCATTCCCTACGGATAACTACGTATTGGAAATTATTTTCAGTCGATTTCGTACCCCAGTAATGATGTTTATAATCTATGACTACACCATTTTGATTCATAGTGTAAATTCAGATGTCGATCGTGGCAAAACTTAGAAGATATCAAATAATTTTCTTTGTAATAAAATTGATATACGGTGTTACTAAATCAGCTAGGAAGAATGGTTAGCGATATTTTAATTATTAGTCAAAATGTTTAATTTAATTCAAGTTTAAAATTGATTTATTCTGAAGTGTTTTAATGAAAAATTTAAAACTTAACTTCCAATAACAATATAAATAATTCTCTAATTAACACTAATACTCTAAAAACAAAAACAAAATACAGAGTTTTATGTCACTTCCTTTGTACTGGTGTCAACATATATGGGATAGGACTCGCGCAATAACTAGATATTGCCATCCCGGCCAGGCTTCAACCATTTATGACACGATTGGAGGGAGAGGAAATGAAGACGTCAGTACAAAATGTTGAATCTCAGTACAGATGTGTAGTAAAATACCCTGCCTAAACGAGCATGGAAATAGGTTAACTTAGTTTTCGATAACACGTCCTCAGAAAAGTAATGAAGGGATTTTAGTAATGAGTTATTTTTTTTAACTATCTCACAAAATTACCATATGAGTAATTTCTGAAGGATATGTTTATTTTACATTAATAAATTATGAGTTTGTGAGAACATCACTGAAAGACTAATAAGAAAAACGGAGTGAGTCAAGAAATAAACGAGTATTTTAAGGGCAATGAAAAAAAAATCAAAATTTCAGAAGACTTCAGAAGAGCATTTCATAAGATTCCAAAAGAGACGGAATACAAAAATTAACAATATTTACAATGATTTTGTTTAAGCTGGTTTCAAAAGCCGTTCGTGTTTAGCGTTCAGGAAGAAGAAAACATCGGAAGATACTATTTCGAATCTTCTGCAGGGTGCACAGATCGATTTAAGCTAGTTTAATTTACTCCATAAATCCTTGATTTTGAAAAACAATTTAAGGTTTTAATTACCAGGTGTAAAGAAACTGAATCATCAAGATGAATTTTTTAATGAATTTCATTCTGTTGAGAAACTAACTTAAATAGTGAGTTATTTACACTACTCTAAACCCCAAATAAATCTCAACTGCTTGTGCCTAGTTGTTACAAGTTAATTTGCAGCTAGTGCACAGGAGAGGTGTTTTTTTTAAATTGATCTCTGGAGAAATGCGTGTTGCTTGTAAAAGAAAGTTCTCAACGCGATAGCGACACGGGTGCCAACTCCGCCCTAANTCTCTGGAGAAATGCGTGTTGCTTGTAAAAGAAAGTTCTCAACGCGATAGCGACACGGGTGCCAACTCCGCCCTAACTTCCCCAGACGTTGTTTTGTGCTCGCAAGCTTCGCTGGTGACAAGTTTGTGGCTAACAGAGACACTGGCTGTTGGCTCACGTCACAACTGGACTGATGTGATTATCGCGAACTGACAAATTTTTAAGCTTCGGATGTTAAATGTTAAGATGATCTTCGCAGAAAAATTACCTGGTTAGATATTTTTATGTGCTGGATTTGCAACACTGTAAGCACGGAAATCAAGGTCATGAAATATCACCCTCCCCCACCCCCCACAATTACTTTACCATTTACGAGAGAAATGTTAAATATGTTAGTGGTATAATTATGATATTCGAAAGAAAATCTAATGAAATAATGAAGGTAACATATGATTTGAAGTTTGGAACAGAAAAATGTATAGAATGCTTATTTTTTAGTCATATTATACACAGAGAAATTTTAATGAACACTCCCAATTCAGAACTTTCCTGTATTTTAACTGCGTATATTCTTATTATATTCAAGGAAAAATAATATAATTTTGTTAATTTAGTTTTTGCAATGAGCTATTCGTCAGTAGCTCCCACAAAGTAGTTGCAGAATATGTTAAGCGCAGGCACAGTTTAAGTTAAGTTTTATAAAGTTGCCGTTATTGCTAGAGTGAAATTTCAGTTCGCCAAATAACAAAAAATACCCAGTTAACGTTAAAAGTTAACATCCGCACATCAGTTAAAAAATAATAAATACCGACAGTTGAACTTTGTAAGTTTGGGTTTAAAACTCATGCGTTCATGCTTGCTTTTACAAATATATATGGAACGAAACCTTATTAAAATAATCTGAGAACCACCAGTTAACTAAATTAATAGTTTATATTATCATATCACCTAATCTTCTCACTGCACTATATTTATATCGCCTGTGTGACTGGCTCGTCGTTATGACACGCCTTAGACATCCTGAAGCCAGAAGTTAACAGATAATATTTGTATTCTGTAGGATCAGGTTAGAGAGGGGAAAATGTTCCCTAAGGAAAACGTCAACCAACGAACAGTGCTAATCTGATGGCCAAATAACACTAAATGATAGCGCCACTTCTCAATATTGAAGCTACTTTCGCAACTTTTTGATGCTATGCAGTGCGCCGAGCGACAGCCAATCAGAAACCGGAGCTGGCGACGATTACTCAAGTGACGGTCATTGATTCTGCCCGTCGCAGACGAATGCGAATAAGAGGAATAACGGCTGTTTGTGTTTTAATAATTAAACTGGTGAGTAATTTAGGTAAGTACGAAATTTAAACACGTTAAATAAAATATTTGTAATTATATCCATTAGAGTCCAAACTGATACAGTTGTAGCTCAAGTTTATATAAAAACTGACACCTNAAAATATTTGTAATTATATCCATTAGAGTCCAAACTGATACAGTTGTAGCTCAAGTTTATATAAAAACTGACACCTGATGTTTTCCAATACCTGATGCGTTTTTAATGCTCTTTGTGACTATATATTTTAATTTTTTTAATAAATATAAATAAAATTATACCTCACCCAATGAAAATAGCTTATTGACAATGACTATTCAACTTGGGATAGGCTTACCGTCTGCAAATTACTAAGTAAGGCTGCGCGATATCCCCTTTTCAATATTGCTTCGGAACATGTTGACTTTGACCTTACCGGTANAGTAAGGCTGCGCGATATCCCCTTTTCAATATTGCTTCGGAACATGTTGACTTTGACCTTACCGGTATCGGTGCGATGTATCGCTCCCAGAGAGTATTGAAAATCCATTGCAATATAATGCAGATAACACTTATATTGATCAAATAAACGTTGGCCATATTTATATCACAAAATCTGACATGTCACCTTCATCGTATATTGCTAATATTGCATATTGCTAATATCGCCCATCACTAATACTGCATATCACCAATATCGCTAAACGCTAATATAGCATATCAATATCGGATTAAGAGGTATATTGCTCGACAGCTCTACTATTAAGTAGTGAAAATATATCATTCACTCTTGAAAGCAGCAAGGTGTTTCATAGTACTGAACGATACCAGGCGTTTCAAAAGTTTAACAGCCTAATGTTTGTACGTCGTGCGAAGAGTTCTTTAATGACNGTACTGAACGATACTAGGCGTTTCAAAAGTTTAACAGCCTAATGTTTGTACGTCGTGCGAAGAGTTCTTTAATGATTCTTACCAGCTTTTAAAATCTTGCACACGCATTTGTTAAAAATTTACTATTGGTTCTGGTTGTAATAAACATTAAGNGTACTGAACGATACCAGGCGTTTCAAAAGTTTAACAGCCTAATGTTTGTACGTCGTGCGAAGAGTTCTTTAATGACTCTTACCAGCTTTTAAAATCTTGCACACGCATTTGTTAAAAATTTACTATTGGTTCTGGTTGTAATAAACATTAACTGAAATATACATATTTATCCGGCAGCAAAAATAAAGCTAGAACATAACTGCAATGCAAAAAGAAGTGACAAAAATTATAGCTTGTGTTGAATTTTCACTCAAAAATAGCCACACGCAGTTCCTTAATAAACGTTCTCGAGTATACTCGGTGAGTTCTGCGTGGATCAGTCAGATGAAGATATGGAGAAGGCAATTTGCAGCTCGTGAAGTAAACATTAATTAAGAAAAATATTTTGAAGATACGTTATTGCTATGTCTTCACAGAAAACCAAGTCTGAGACACGTGCTGGAATATTTAAAACTAAGTGAGTGAGTGAAGATATTCGAGCGGCTCTTAACATCGAGGTGTTGAGAGCCGATGAGGGTGAAGCGAGTGAGTATGAAGCAACGTCGGAATGAAGGTGCGGGGGAAACGGGAGATCCCGAGAAAACTCGCCGACAAGCGACATCGTCCGGCACGATTCCCACATGCGAAAAACGACTCAAGCAAACATTCAGTTGCGCACTGGCACTTCTTGCAACANGTGAGTATGAAGCAACGTCGGAATGAAGGTGCGGGGGAAACGGGAGATCCCGAGAAAACCCGCCTACAAGCGACATCGTCCGGCACGATTCCCACATGCGAAAAACGACTCAAGCAAACATCCAGTTGTGCACGGGCACTTCTCGCAATACAGCGAGAGCAATGGGCGTGAGTACGAGGGAGTGCAGTGGGAAGGAGCCAATAGGCCAGACTTACCAGCTTGTACATGGTGGCGGAGCGGTGTTCAGGCCGAGTGGACACTTGCCACCTTCAGCGTCCACGGCGGTATATATACACGCTGGAGCAAGTAGCAGTACAGTGTATGGCCCGGGCCGACCTCTGCACAAGGTCGCCGGAGTCCTTTCACAGTCGGCGCTCACGTGGAGCAAACGTGCCACCCAGGATCTGCGTGGTGTGGCCTCCTCGTGTCGTTGAGGCTACTGCCGGCCTCCTGCTGCCTCGCGGCTTTCAAGCAGGTGCCCGAGGAGGCATGTTAAATACCGCACCGCCTTAGGGCACCCGTCCATCAGGCGCGCTAAGTCTTGTGCAGTATCTTTTAAAACAAACTATTTTACGTGTACGCCATTTCTTCGCGCACGAAAAGAAATAACCCTTCAGTCTATATCGGAATGCGATCTTCAGGATGTCGCGCTTATTGCAAACACAATATTGGAGCTCTTCAACATGGCCAAAATTCACATTTCCAGACTGTTAGTTTAAAATATTCTGGGTAAATACCCGTTTCCAAATGAAGCCATCTCAAGAACTCTTTTCGCGATCAATGTTTTGGCATCGTCCTAAACATCGCGCACTTCAAACCCCACTGTTCCAAAATTGCGTTACAGCAAGGTGGTCAGTCGTGTCTTGATGAGAAGGTTACTTAGACAGTCAATCTGTGCTGTGCTCACAAACGTGTTCGCATCGAATATAATTTCAGCAGATGTTCTTTTTTTAGAAGCACGGCGAATCTGTTCTTCTGATTTTGCAAAGAAAACATTGTATCAATCAAATACAGAAGTGCCTGATGCTGCAAAATGCTCCAGCACAAAATCCAAGTACACATAAACTATTTGACTGTTTGTGGAACGTGGCCAAACCAGACAGAGCATGAAGCAGATATCCACAATAGATTACGGTGCAGTGGAACAGTTGAAAAAATTATATATATCTGCTTTACGCATTGATATTTCGTCAAAAATAGTTGGAGTCTTTTGGAGAAATTTCATAACTAAGATAGATTTTGTGATCTTCCTCAGTCTTCGTAACACACACTACCCGCATAAATAGCTGGCGAGGATTTACTTGTGCCGGTACATAATCCCGAACCGAAATGTTTCGAGACATTACTGACAGAGGTTGTATTCTGTTCTTCTGTGTCAATTTGACTTCACCAAAGGTTGGTCCAAACACAACCTTCGTAGAAGTCGTGTCATCATATTCTGCTTGCTCGCAGCTAATGCCTTCATCCTCCACAACACAAGATGCAAATGATAACATGCCGCCTGGTATAAGTTCTGTTCACACAATGCAGNCTGACAGAGGTTGTATTCTGTTCTTCTGTGTCAATTTGACTTCACCAAAGGTTGGTCCAAACACAACCTTCGTAGCAGTCGTGTCAACATATTCTGCCAATGCCTTCATCCTCCACAACACAAGATGCAAATGATAACATGCCGCCTGGTATAAGTTCTGTTCACACAATGCAGTGCATTTTTCCTCAAATGACTTAATGAAACTCATTAGCCCCGATGTCTCAACAGCGTCTACAAGAGACTTCTCACTTGCTAAAACCTCAAGGAAGAGTTTGTGTAGTTATAGACATGATAAAAAAATTATGTTTATATTTCGAGCTTAACAGCGATGTGCTCTGCGAAAACCCAAAGTGTGCAACGTGAGTAAACATTACTGACAATGCCTAGCAAGCACTGAAATACGCCGTAATGAATAATTCACTGTTCAGTCGACTGCGTGCTATGGATACGATGCGCAACGAACCATGTGCGAGTTTTGAAATACGAGACACTTGTTACGCAGGACAAAACTACCGCCAGTTTTACCGGCCGACCTGCCGCGTAAGGGACTTTTTGAGCCTAAAATTCCTGGGCATGTTTATCCGTCTGTCTTGATCTTTCTGTTCGTCTGTATTGTCATTGTTGTTCTGTATGGAGCTTATGCACATTCTGTCTCCTGTGTTTTGTTGGTTTGCTAACTTTTGCCAATTAAAAAAATACAAGATTTTAAAATAATTTTCTAAATTATTAACATTTACGACATCCTTTTTCGTTGTGATATGAAATAATTGTACATTTAAAGTATACATATGGATAAGAAAAACTTTTGTAAACAAGAAAAAAATAGTTTTAATGTGTTTTTTTCGTATAATTTTTTAAGTAGTACAGAAGTTAATACGTTAGGCTTCAGCTCAACATAATTTGTGCATGATATTGTAATGTAATGATAAGTAGTTATTGGAAATTTATTGTGTGGATCGCCCGTATTTCAATGTTAACTTTTGAGATAAATTTTAAGTCAAAACCATTAATGCAGGCGAATAAAATATCCGATTTCAAAGGAGAGGCCACGTGTCATTTCTGTGACTTCAAAAACACTTTATATATAACTAAACTTTGTGTTTAAATAACTTTTTGAAATTCGTATGAATCAATATTTAAAGTAAGGAATCTCATACATTCGGAAAAAAAAATATGAACGTTATTGTTTTAAGTTATTTAGTATTTTTATCACGTTAACATCGATCTCATGCCACGAAATNAAATACAAGATTTTAAAATAATTTTCTAAATTATTAACATTTACGACATCCTTTTTCGTTGTGATATGAAATAATAGTACATTTAAAGTATACATATGGATAAGAAAAACTTTTGTAAACAAGAAAAATATAGTTTTAATGTGTTTTTTTCGTATAATTTTTTAAGTAGTACAGAAGTTAATACGTTAGGCTTCAGCTCAACATAATTTGTGCATGATATTGTAATGTAATGTTAAGTAGTTATTGGAAATTTATTGTGTGGATCGCCCGTATTTCAATGTTAACTTTTGAGATAAATTTTAAGTCAAAACCATTAATGCAGGCGAATAAAATATCCGATTTCAAAGGAGAGGCCACGTGTCATTTCTGTGACTTCAAAAACACTTTAGATATAACTAAACTTTGTGTTTAAATAACTTTTTGAAATTCGTATGAATCAATATTTAAAGTAAGGAATCTCATACATTCGGAAAAAAAATATGAACGTTATTGTTTTAAGTTATTTAGTATTTTTATCACGTTAACATCGATCTCATGCCACGAAATNAAAAAAAATATGAACGTTATTGTTTTAAGTTATTTAGTATTTTTATCACGTTAACATCGATCTCATGCCACGAAATTACTACACAATACCCTCAAAACCTAGGAAAAAATTGGCTCTTGAACCGCTTTAATTATTGTTGTTTTTTAACGTTCGCGACTCATTAATAAACGTCAAAGAGACGCCTGGTGGTGATAGATGAGATGGGGATGCAGCAGTGGCAGAATGAAGACGAGGGAAGAAAGTGAAGCATCTGCAAAGAAAACCCTTACACCACGACAGTGCCCGCCACACACCTACTTAAGAATGCCCCTCCTCAAAAATATCTCACTCCGGGGCCTAAGGTTGCAATTCTGATTCCCTTTTTTGCTTATCGGGAGCTGATCCACGAAGTGGAAACAGTACACAGCCTGGAAGTTGCCATGGCACGAAGTGTAGTCGATACCTGCATGTCAGAATATCATTAACTCCGCTACGTCCAGCTAGCGATGTTCACGCAATTGGACTCCCTGTTTGTGGGGAAAATGAATGAGAATTGCGCCTCTGAATAGGTTAACTCAGCGGTGGGTGGCTAGAGTCTATGAACTGACTCAAAGTGGGCCCACGCTTTACTAAGGACCGTTATTCATTTATTTCCTGAGTGTATTCAAGTTGTAATATTAAGGAATCTTTATTCATGCGCTGAGACCAATTGGATATTTATTTCCATACAGTATACGTAAATAAGCATTTAATACATCCCATCATTATTGTTTTATGGCAATGTGCTGATTTAAGTGTTGACTTTGCCGAGACAAACGTTAATAAAAACATTTATCTAATGTTTAACGATGAGTAAAGAGACGTGTGGCTGGCAGGAATCACAGGTAAATTCATGGCGATGACTGTCTCGTCCAAGGTGACTAGAAGCCGTGGTAGCGCAGCGGCTAGAACGCTCGCCTCCCTCCAAGGCGAACCGGGTTCGATTCCTCGCGGAGCCACTCCCGGACTTCCTCGCGTGGGGGATTCGTGCCGGATGATGCCGCTGATCGGCGGGTTTTCTCGAGGGTATCTCCCATTTCCCCCCGCCTTTGCATTCCGGCGCTACTCCATAAAAACCTCGCTTCTCCCTCATCGGCTCTCAAGACCTCGATGCTAAGAGCCGCTAACCTCTCGATTTCATCAACAAGGCGACTAGGCAGACATCGGTGCATTTACATTGTGGAGGTAAACTATACCATCAGCCACTTGGGAAATTACAAAAGGTCGGTCCGGGGATAGGCACCCAGATCCCCGAAGTCGAAGGTAAAAACAGATGCTACCACACCACGAAGACGGTTAAATAAAGTTTTATTACTCTCTAATTATCTGACATGGTTCGTAGTTTTGGAGAAAATTTTAGGGAAAAAAAAAAAAAAAAAAGCTTTTTACCCTGTAACTTGGCGCGCAGTCCTGAACCTTCACATAGCGTGTTGGTATATGTGGACTGGTTCTTCTACGTACGCAGACGCACTTTTATCATAGCTTTTAAGTGTAAACTGTCCCTTAGTGTGTTAAAAGCAACGCGGAGTTCCGGTAATTCCAATAAACCATTCAGCTTGGCGACCTTTATACGAAGAAGGAAATGTGGTATCATCGCCTAGGTGGGAAGCTGCTTCAATTTAACTGTTCCAAAAATAATTTTTGGGCTAGTTTTCAAAAAACTATTAATATACAAAAAAGTGTAGTTCGCAAGACAATTGTGCGCCAGGTATTGCCAATATATGTTTTAAATTGACATCGGGTTTTGTTATTTAGCAATTGCTTATGTATCGAATTTTATGAACATGTTAACCATCAACAAGAGAAAACACGTATTAACAGTAAATAGTGACAATTTCCCTTTTAATAAGCTCGGTAGCTAGTTTTACAATACCAGCTGTGCTTAAAGAATTTTGTGATGGGAAAAAAAGTTATGTGCCCGCTAGCCCGTAAAGTATATAGTACATTTAGCATGTGAAGCCACTAATATGGGGTCTTGTGATGCAAAATAATGAAGTAAGGATGTTTTGTTCATATGTTTCTCCATCTCCATTATAGTCGGTTTTTAATATATTTTATACCCAGCAGAGAAAGTGGCCTGACGCCCTCACACCGCAACGCCAATTTTGTAGGATCTTGGATAATTCTCAGAAAACAGAGTGCTTATGAGGCTGAAGATCCAATACTTCACTTAACAGAATTTTGTCTTTAATATGAATTAAATACCATTGACGTATTTTGTAAAAGGGTGTCAAAATGAAATAGCTTATTCATGTTCTTATTAACCATTTGTATATTTACGGTCAAAGAAGAATTTTGAGCACAAAAAGTTGTAAAATCAATTCATAATAATATTTTTTTTGTTTACATCATAAATTGTGTAATATTTATCTGTCAACCCTTACAATGCAGCTTTGAGTTAAAAATATATTGAATCACAATAGCCTTTCAAGATTTCAAGTAACTTAATAACTGTGTAAATTCGCTCTTTTGTTCAACAAAACAAGTACTTGACTACATGTTCCTGTGCATCAACTCCATGGACAGCAAATATTATAATATTGTATTAAATTATACTACTAGATAGCAATTCTTAGAAAATATTAAAATAATTTACATCATGAAACTATGTGAACAATAAAAGGCAAAGAAGCAACCCAATTTTTTTTTAAAGTTTAGTAAATGAAATACAGTGTTTACGTGCTTTTCAAATCAAATGCAGCAGCCACAGTTCAATTCATGATGATGCTTTATCATTTGATAAAACATTTTAAACAAATCCACTATATTAGGTTTCTAAGTTCCGTAACAAGACAGCTAAGTTACGAGGGTGGAACTGGCATGTTATAAGTCACACCTAACCGACAATTTTTAAATAATTCTCCTCAATTATTTTCCTCCTAGGCTACACTGTCAGAAAGTTTAGCCCAGTAATAAAATTAAATATGTTGTGCTCCTGAATTTTTACTTAGGGAGTATGCACGACAATATAGTAGCTAAGTGAAAATATAAATAATTTTTGCTGACGCTGCTTTAATGATTGACACTGGCTTACATGTTAAACATTTTTATATTTCATAGCAGCCATGCAGTAGACAACCAGTTAATATACTCACCTACCATTACGTCATATTTTGTTTATTGTTGACAAATACAGTCCTAATTCCAACCATTACTTAACATAGATTCAAACAACATGCTTTTTTGTCTCCATCTTCACCAACAGGAACTGTGCAGTGCTGCTATTTTATGAGACTTAAAACTATTTCACACTGTCCGTAGAGTTGATGCTTGGACCAAGTTACCTGCTTTCAGGTTTTAAATATTTTTATTTTAATAGAAATATTAACGTTCCAGTAAACAGTATAATTTCATAGTATTACTTGGCAAATATAACCTTTAAACAATACAAAATTTCAAGTAATTTTTAAATTAAAACGCATTGTTTAAGTCGCCCTTGGGTCCAGAAAGTTAACGTTTAGCTATTTCAAAAATGATTTCCAAAAATATGTTAAATAACGTTTTAAGTTTAAGGAATTAAATAGTTAATATCCCGTATAATAAAAAAAAGTAATTAAGTGCAATTTTTTGTTATATGAAGTTATATGTATGGTAAAATAATAATTAAAAGCACAAAAGTCTAATACCCAATATATTCATCTCAGGAAATAATCTTCGTTGCTTAATATTTCTTTTGTTTTGGCAACTTACTGCCCGACGCCAGACCGCATCATAGAACGCAAAGCTGGTGGCGTATATTTTCTGTATAAGAGTCAATCCTGACCTGCTTAGTAGTACACACGTGGTAACAGTTGTTCTGAAATCCATACTTAAGTTTCGCAAAAGGTTTGTTTTCTTTAGTAATCAGTTTAGTTAAATACTTTTTTTTAATTAGCGAACATGAATCCATTATTCTATTGGGACGTAAATTTCGGTTTTTTTTTGTACAGAAAGTATAGTTTTGACTATTATAGCCGAATGACATATATATTCTTCTTTATCACGTTTGTTGTGTGTATTAATTTTTTTTCCTTTCGTATTNCTATTATAGCCGAATGACATATATATTCTTCTTTATCACGTTTGTTGTGTGTATTAATTTTTTTTCCTTTCGTATTTTCTCTTCAATGCTTTCTGTGCTTCAGTACATACGCAAGGAATTTTCACCTGGGTTTTTAAAAAAAATATATCTAANTTCTCTTCAATGCTTTCTGTGCTTCAGTACATACGCAAGGAATTTTCACCTGGGTTTTTAAAAAAAATATATCTAATAAGCTATGTTGTACATGAAAGACATCGCCAATTGTAGTGTTGAGTCACAGACAAATTATTCCATGTTGACTAATCAGCGTACAGTGCCATACGGACAGGGGTTTGAGTCCGCCAATCGCTGCAACGCCTTAAATGTGCCGGCATGACAGGGTCTGAAGTGAGACACTACAGAGCTGCGTCACCCAGGAGGCTGACAGCGGCAGATCGCGATAACTGACGGTCTGTCAAGCCGCTCTAAGCCCGCGACGCCTTCGTGCTGCGTCATTGTCTCTACGAGGCCACTCGCGATATGCATCGATATATCTCTATATATATCGTTCGCAAGTGGGCAGACTAGCGTCTGTAGCCCACACGAGATTTACTAAACAAACAAAAGCATTATGTCTTATGTGCTAGTTTAGAACTTGCCAGGTCATGTGCAAGGTCGGAGTTACCACAAGAACTAACGGGTTTCGTTAAATTCCCTACCTTCCATAACTTAAGTTTGAAGGAGTCGGTCAGGACATGGAAGTAATAACTGTTGACGGGAAACTCGTACTTTCATTAAAGCGAACATTTAATTTGGAAATGTGTGAGCGTATTTGTAAACACATCTGTGAATTTGAATCTAAAAGACGGGTGTCTCGGCCAGCCTTAAAAAATCATTACTCGAAGAAATTATGAATGCAGTAGGTGAGCGATAATAAGTTCTGGTTAAGTTGTCAACATAATGATGAAAAGGGCAGGTTTCTCGAGTTTTCACTGCCTGGGATTAAGAACTGTCACATGAAATGCGAATCTTAAAAACAGTAGACTTTGTTTCGTTAGTGCGATTGTCGTTCAACTACTAAGTCTGAACGCACTCTTATTCTTGTCTAAGCCCTTGGAACTCCAGTAGGGTAAGACATTCCTTACTCAAGAAGCCCGAAGTCAAGGTAATACAGTATTACAGTTTCGCAGTTAAATAAGCTGTTACACATTTACAAAAGTATTTACAACCTGCGCCTTGCTTAAATAAATTGGTCTTTTTTTTTTACGTACTTTGCATTTTTGAACAAGTTTTCAGTTTATATGAATATATTGTGATTGTCATCTGTGTCGCGTATATTTCGATGAATATTCTGTCAGATATTATCGGCAAGTAGTGTTTCACCAGACACGAATAACATTTGTATTTCCCAAAATTCCTCTGGGGAATGAAATAATTTTTAAAGAAATGGNGTGTTTCACCAGACACGAATAACATTTGTATTTCCCAAAATTCCTCTGGGGAATGAAATAATTTTTAAAGAAATGGTTCGATCAGTAAGTTTGCTTAAAAAACGCGGAGAAGCACTGCAATAATGTACACACCTATGGCATTATGTATGTATTCCTCCAACACAAGAAAGTGGAAATGGTGTTGTAATGTATGCATTACGTTGGCATAGGCTGTTCACAGTTAATTGCGTACTTTTGAAATCAACCTTTGGAGAATGTCACTGACCACACCTGCATGTATTTTAACGCGCACGCTGACTGGCATGTGCCCAGTTAAGTTGGTAACTACGGACAGAAAGTAGTTCCATGTGTTAACGTTGATTTAAAAGTGTTGGGTAAACATTTATGAATTCTGAAATTATTTCGTTTGATTTCTATTATTTAAATGAATATAAGTGTATAAACTAACATATTTATAAAATATTTAATTTTTTTTTTAACAATTCTACATTGTCCCTTTACCGACGCATGAATGAAGTGACCAGACCACATTACAATCTTATTTTTGTATATGGTGGAATAATACACTATTTGCATACAAGTAAATCTTAAGCAGGGCTTTCAAAAGAGCTCAGATTACCGTGAACGTCCTTTAGGGCCTTATAACCTGCTTCGGCAAACTAATGAGTCCGATAAGGTCCACTTCTCATAGTGGCGAGTTGCTACTCTTCCCATGTGTGCTTCAAGTTCCTGCTAGTCCACCGTATGGTCGATAAAGAGACGGTGATGACAGTTGCTGTGAGGTCACATGGCATATTACTCTTCATGCTAGAACACATTCTCCGCATCAGTGCAGTCAGGTGTCGTATAACGAGTCTTACAATAATGTTCGCCAACACAGTTAAGACTTCAAGCCAAGCCAGCTGGCGAGCACATTTTATTTTCGTTTAACCCTTTCACATGCCATTTTATTGTAGCTATGTATAAAACATTTTAATTTGGCGTATGGGTAAAAACAATTAAATGTTTTACTATTCATGCAAAACATTTTTTTTTTTGTATTTTCTTGCATTTTATATAGTACGTAATTAATACATTTTCCCAATATAATTAAAATTTGACATAATTTTAACAAAATATGAAAAAAACTTGGTTGCATATTTTTTTAAGCAGGGAGTATATTTTTGCCGTGTTTTGAGAAATGGGAAGAATCACACTTATTAACTGCGAGAAGTATACTTCCCATGGCATGAGATTGGGTTAAGATTTCAGGTATCCACTAGGGTTGGAAATGGCCGATGGCGTAGCACCCTCTAGCAGGTTAATGTGTTCCCAACCACTGGTGGCAGAACCAGAGCAGTCACATGATAAAGTAGTATAAAGAGGGCTCAGCAAGAGGTTTCAAACAAATTAAAACCATTTGGCCGATTTCAAAGATCAATAGCTCGTTGAATCCGCATTAAAGGTTTGCGTAAACGGAGTTTTAAGTGTATTTGATGGNCCGCATTAAAGGTTTGAGTAAACGGAGCTCAAGAGGTTGCGCCTCAAGTTATTCTCAAATATTCAGAGATGTTTAAACCTCTAACACCATAATTGCGGGACCTACTTCAATCGAAAGAACACCCCGTGATTCTCAACCTGTGATTTCTCAACTACAGTAACTATTATTTTTAGTTTATGTAAGTTTTTCTGCCGTAAGGATATTTTGCTGTTGATGCTAGTTTTTCCACCTCCCTTCTTAGGCATAGTTTCATCTGTAAATGCAGTGACAGCGAAAGCCAGTCCTTGCCTTAACTGCCCAGTTGCTCTCTGTCGCGATGGCAGCCGATTTTGCACACCTTGTAGGCCTGCAGGGCTTGACGTGGATGATATCCTTACTTTACCTCAAACCTCCACAACAACTCGTTGTTAGGACTGTTCAAGAGCCAAAAATAATAATAATTCGCAAGATACAGGATATTTTTTGTTTCGTGATATTGATAANGTTAGGACTGTTCAAGAGCCAAAAATAATAATAATTCGCAAGATACAGGATATTTTTTGTTTCGTGATATTGATAACGATAAAAACTTCATCAAAGTACAATTTAAAATAATTATTTTAAAAATAACATTAATGCATTTTTAGCAAAAAATGTTACTTTTCTATCGTAAACACTTCATTCGTACAAATTTAAAAAAATAACTTCATCACAAGATTTAAACCCAGTTAAAGTGTACGGGTATGCTGCGACTTCTTTATAATCCGGCACTTGGTCCACCGGCAATAAGGTGTGACTTTTGGCTATTTTGACTTCAAATAGTTAATCTCAAAAGATAAAATTGAAATAAGCACGAATTACATAATACATTATCAAGAAATTCCAGGAAATNCAAATAGTTAATCTCAAAAGATAAAATTGAAATAAGCACGAATTACATAATACATTATCAAGAAATTCCAGGAAATATTCTAATTATATCACAAATTATTTTGATTTGTAACCTAACGTATTACTTTTATACCACTTAGAGATTTGTAGGAAAAGACATTTGAAATTATAAATCTTATAACGCGTGTAATTGTTTTCCGGAAAGTCATTATCTTCCATTGTCATACTTTCTGAGACCATTATTTCGCACCACAACGAAAAAATATGTCATATGTAAAAATATATAGGATAACTTTAACAATCATCTTGCAGTTGTCGCATCCCAGTGACAACCTGCGAAATGTCCCGGGGTCAGACAAACACGCTGTCTCGGTGAAGTCATAGGCAGTCGCACGAGCGGTGGAAACACGGACTAAGGGCGAGGTAGACCGATCTCTCTGGCAGCGCACAGCCAATCTCCGTGTCCCAACAATGAACTGCTTTTCTGCCAACACGTCTTGCGAAAACGGCATGGTTTGGATGTTAGGGTAGAAAACTGATTTGTAAACAAATGTTTTGAGATGTATGTATACTTCCTCCAACCAATTTGTAATGCAGTTTGATTAAATGCAAATTGGTAAAAGTATTTTATTTATTTAATAGTACTTGTCATTTAAAATTAAATTATAAAAAAACACTTTCATCACTGTTGGCCATGTGACTTTAACATTTGTGTTAGCTGTCTACCTCATCCTTAGTACTATATGGGTGGAATATGCTGAACCAATAATTTTGTTGTCCTCGCAAAACATTCTCTTGAAATACTTCCAAGTTCCTGCCAAATGTTTTGTAGAGATAACAATTTTTTTATTCGCTAAAGAGGAACGTGCAAGTGCCTGTGAAATGAAAATTATTTTCTTAACAGTTCGGTAGTAACTACGTTCTTTGATAGGCCGTGTCACGCTCAATATTAAAATTTTGGTTGTCTTGTAATATAACTTTACCCAAGACTAAATTAGGGTTCATTCGTTTCAAGGAAATGCGAACAGGTTATTTGCAATTTTGTAGAAAGTGCGTGCCCTAAAATACTTACAAGTCACAGTTATTACAATTGCCTTCGTAAGCGTACACATGTATAACTTCCATACCAATGTATCATAAAACGCTACTGGTCATACTGAATGGTCTAGCTGTCTTGAAAATCAATACTGTACGGGGAAAACAGTTTAAAATATGAACATATCGACCTAGGTTTTTATAAATACTTCCGTTTGCGGTTTCTAATTGAGCGATTGATTACTTGTATTTTTCAGTGCACGACTACAATCACATGACCGTGTGAAACTAACTTAAGTTGCTGAGAACTCTTCGCATATTGCCAAGTATAATTAACATATTGGAACGAATCTCAAAGGTGAGTTTTGTTATTTGAACAGTTAACTAACTGCAGAGCGGTGAACAGTTGGTCTTAAGTGTTTTCCGTTATTTAATTAAGGGTTTTATGCAAACAAACATTACAGACTACATCTAGTGTGATTCATTTAACATATTTTTGTCCTTGGCACAAATAATAAATGAAAAGACGAAGAAAGAATGAGCTATCCGACAATGGGGATGACAATATATTTTGAACGCAGACAGCAGGGAAGTATATATTTACATTTAGTACTTTCGCTGCTGCTGTTCACGTTCCTGTAAGTTCAATGTACATGCAGGAGATAATTTAATATTTATTCTATTACTTAGCTGGCCTTTTTTTAATGCCTCTGAACGGAGACTAATTCTTAGTAAGGGAACACTATTCAACCAGGAATTTGGAAGGAATCGGCCAGGGTCTATACTGAGGAATCATCACAGTACTCGCCTGGACTGATTTCGGTAAAGCCTTGAAAACTGAAATCAATATAGCTTAACTGGGAATCGAATCCAGGTCCTCCCGAATGCGAGTCGAGTGGCTTACCACTGCGCTACCTCGCATGTATCCAATACATTGAAACACTGGAAAATCGCGAAAAAATCTTGAATTTATGTATTTGTAAAAACACTGTGGTGACATAATCCTTTTACAAATGGGGGAGGCATATTTAAATCGGCTTGACGCATTCAAGAACAATCATAAACGTTCAGTCTTGGAGCGTCAAAATTCTCATTGGCCCACAGACATAGGAAAGTTAGCCTCATACTCACGCGACAACCAATAAAGATCATAAAAATTTCTCACACGAGTGCAGTACGTTTAAGCCTACAGTCAACTATTCCGGCGATTAAGACCTTAACATATTATCCCGAGTATAATCGTTCACGTCTAACACGTGGCACAACAGGTGAAATCATGGCCAGTGCTGTGCAAGTCTAGAAGCTAGCATCAATGCAGACAATGCCTTTCCCTGGTTAGTGATATTAGTTGCTGCTGACACACCAACTTTTATACAGTTGGTTGCTCCTTGTCTTCTGTATCTACTGAAACCCGTTCCATAGGTTCCAAAGTGTCACTCGTTATAAGAAATTCGGAAGTACCGTACACGCCAATTTTTTTTCTTGGTGAAACGTTAAAAGAAAAATTAACGCGTATCTTAATGTGGCCACCTGGTTGAAGGAATGTTGCACGTCTGAAGCCTAAAAGCGCAGGAGCGCTAGGGGCGACCAAAACATGCTCACCAACTCTCTCATCGCCTCTATGCGCAAAGCACATAACTGGTGTACAGTCTTCCGTCGATAACGTGCTTCTATGAGACTTTCAGCAGAGACCCTGCCATTGTATGACGTAATAATAAAACTTAAGGTATTATGCACGTCCCCCCTATACCTTTTTTAATGTTTTGTACCGGAACATTTATACCTAAAAATGACCGCGAAAACATCCGTTTGAGACATATTCGCTATCACAAAAACATGCTTTAAAGAGAAATGGAGGAACTTAAAAACGTATACAGACGCGTAACGTTTCTTACATGCTATTCGTAAGCAGACCTCACTCAGACACGTTGGATGGTATTTTAACAAAACCTATCTGCTGGAGCTCTGCACACCGTTTGGCGGCCTATACAGGCGGTCACCTTAAATTACTACATTGTCTTCTCACCACTACACGCGATGAAATAACCACAGGAAAACTGCAGCTGTAAACGTACGACATTGANACCTGCATGTATTTTAACGCGCACGCTGACTGGCATGTGCCCAGTTAAGTTGGTAACTACGGACAGAAAGTAGTTCCATGTGTTAACGTTGATTTAAAAGTGTTGGGTAAACATTTATGAATTCTGAAATTATTTCGTTTGATTTCTATTATTTAAATGAATATAAGTGTATAAACTAACATATTTATAAAATATTTAATTTTTTTTTTAACAATTCTACATTGTCCCTTTACCGACGCATGAATGAAGTGACCAGACCACATTACAATCTTATTTTTGTATATGGTGGAATAATACACTATTTGCATACAAGTAAATCTTAAGCAGGGCTTTCAAAAGAGCTCAGATTACCGTGAACGTCCTTTAGGGCCGTATAACCTGCTTCGGCAAACTAATGAGTCCGATAAGGTCCACTTCTCATAGTGGCGAGTTGCTACTCTTCCCATGTGTGCTTCAAGTTCCTGCTAGTCCACCGTATGGTCGATAAAGAGACGGTGATGACAGTTGCTGTGAGGTCACATGGCATATTACTCTTCATGCTAGAACACATTCTCCGCATCAGTGCAGTCAGGTGTCGTATAACGAGTCTTACAATAATGTTCGCCAACACAGTTAAGTCTTCAAGCCAAGTCAGCTGGCAAGCACATTTTCTTTTCATTTAACCCTTTCACGTGCCATTTTATTGTAGCGATGTCTAAAACATTTTATTTTGGCGTAGGGGTAAAAAAAAAATTTAATGTTTTTTTTTTTGTAATTTTTTGCATTTTATATAGCACGTAATTAATACATTTTCCCAATATAATTAAAATTTGATATAATTTTAACAAAATATGAAAACAACTTGGTTGTATATTTTTTAAAGCTGGAAATATATTTTTGCCGTGTTTTGAGAAATGGGAAGAATCACACTTATTAACTGCGAGAAGTATACTTCGCATGGCATGAGATTGGGTTAAGATTTCAGGTATCCACTAGGGTTGGAAATGGCCGATGGCGTATCACCCTCTAGCAGGTTAATGTGTTCCCAACCACTGGTGGCAGAACCAGAGCAGTCGCATGATAAAGTATTATAAAGAGGGCTCAGAAAGAGGTTTCAAACAAATTTAAACCATTTGGCCGATTTCAAAGATCAATAGCTCGTTGAAACCGCATTAAAGGTTTGAGTAAACGGAGCTCAAGAGGTTGCGCCTCAAGTTAAAGAGTTTATAAGTCTCTACAAATTTGGAGATTGTGGTATTAACGCCCACCTACTTCAATCGAAAGAACACCCTGTGATTCTCAACCTGTGATTTCTCAAATCCAGTAACTATTATTTTTAGTTTATGTAAGTTTTTCTGCCGTAAGGATATTTTGCTGTTGATGCTAGTTTTTCCGCCTCCCTTCTTAGACATAGTTTCATCTGTAAATGCAGTGACAGCGAAAGCCAGTCCTTGTCTTAACTGCCCAGTTGCTCTCTGTCGCGATGGCAGCCGATTTTGCACACCTTGTAGGCCTGCAGGGCTTGACGTGGATGATATCCTTACTTTACCTCAAACCTCCACAACAACTCGTTAGGACTGTTCAAGAGCCAAAAATAATAATAATTCGCAAGATACAGGATATTTTTTGTTTCGTGATATTGATAACGATAAAAACTTCATCAAAGTACAATTTAAAATAATTATTTTAAAAATAACATTAATGCATTTTTAGCAAAAAATGTTACTTTTCTATCGTAAACACTTCATTCGTACAAATTTAAAAAAATAACTTCATCACAAGATTTAAACCCAGTTAAAGTGTACGGGTATGCTGCGACTTCTTTATAATCCGGCACTTGGTCCACCGGCAATAAGGTGTGACTTTTGGCTATTTTGACTTCAAATAGTTAATCTCAAAAGATAAAATTGAAATAAGCACGAATTACATAATACATTATCAAGAAATTCCAGGAAACATTCTAATTATATCACAAATTATTTTGATTTGTAACCTAACGTATTACTTTTGTACCACTTAGAGATTTGTAGGAAAAGACATTTGAAATTATAAATATTATAACTCGTTTAATTGTTTTCCGGAAAGTCATTATCTTCCATTGTCATACTTTCTGAGACTATTATTTCGCACCACAACGAAAAAATATGTCATATGCAAAAATATATAGGATAACTTTAACAATCATCTTGCAGTTGGCGCATCCCAGTTACAACCTGCGAAATGTCTCGGGGTCAGACAAACACGCTGTCTCGGTGAAGTCATAGGCAGTCGCACGAGCGGTGGAAACACGGACTAAGGGCGAGGTAGACCGATCTCGCTGGCTGCGCACAACCAATCTCCGTGTCCCAACATTGAACTGCTTTTCTGCCAACACGTCTTGCGAAAACGGCGTGGATTGGAGGTTTGGGTAGAAAACTTATTTGTAAACAAATGTTTTGAGATGTGTGTATATTTCCTCCAACCAATTTGTAACGCAGTTTGATTAAATGCAAATTGGTAAAAGTATTTTATTCATTTAATAGTACTTGTCATTTAAAAATTAAGTTATAAAGAACACTTTCATCACTATTGGCCATGTGACTTTAACATTTGTGTTATTTTGGGGTAGGTGAATGTTGGGTAGCACATAAGACGAATAAGCTGTCTACCTCATCCTTAGTACTATATGGGTGGAACATGCTGAACCAATAATTTTGTTGTCCTCGCAAAACATTATCTTGAAATACTTCCAAGTTCCTGCCAAATGTTTTGTAGGGATAACCATTTTTTTATTCGCTGAAGAGGAACGTGCAAGTGCTTTCGAAATGTAAATTATTTTCTTAACTGTTCGGTAGTAACTACGTTCTTTGATAGGCTGTGTCACGCTCAATATTAAAATTTTGGTTGTCTTGTAATATAACTTTACCCAAGACTAAATTAAGGTTCATGCGTTTCAAGGAAATGCGAACAGGTTATTTGCAATTTTGCAGAAAATGCGTGCCCTAAAATACTTACAAGTCACATTTATTAAAATTGCCTTCGTGAGGATACACAGGCATAACTTCCATTGCCAATGTATCATAAAACGCTACTGGTCATACTGAATGGTCTAGCTTTCTTGAAAATCAATACTGTACGAGGAAAACAGCTTAAAATATGATCATATCGACCTAGGTTTTAATAAATACTTCCGTTTGCGGTTTCTAATTGGGCGATTACTTGTATTTTTCAGTACACGACTACAATCACATGACCGCGTGAAACTAACTTAAGTTGCTGAGAACTCTTCGTATATTCCCAAGTATAATTAACATATTGGAACGAATCTCAAAGGTGAGTTTTGTTATTTGAACAGTTAACTAACTGCAGAGCGGTGAACAGTTGGTCTTAAGTGTTTTCCGTTATTTAATTAATTGTGCTATAACTACAAAAAAAACATTACAGACTACATCTAGTGTGATTCATTTAACACATTTTTGTCCTTGGCACAAAAAAATAAATGAAAAGACGAAGAAAGAATGAGATATCCGACAACGGGGATGACAATATATTTTGAACGCAGACAGCAAGGAAGTATATATTTACATTTAGTACTTTCGCTGCTGCTGTTCACGTTCATGTAAGTTCAATGTACATGCAGGAGATAATTTAATATTTATTCTATTACTTACCTGACTTTTTTTTAATGCCTCTGAATGGAGACTAAGCCTTGGTAAGGGAACAATATTCAACCAGGAATTTGGAAGGAATCGACCAGGGCCTATACTGAGGAATCATCACAGCATTCGCCTGGACTGATTTCGGTAAAGTTTGGAAAAATGAAATCAAGATAGTCTAACTGGGAATATAATCCAGGTCCTCCCGAATGCGAGTCGAGTGACTTACCACTGCGCTACCTCGCATGCATCCAATACATTGAAACACTGGAAAATCGGGGAAATTGTTTGAATTTACGTATTTGTAAAAACACTGTATTGACGTAATCCTTTTACAACTGGGAGAGGCATATTTAACTCGGCTTGACGCATTCTANCATAGGAAAGTTAGCCTCATACTCACGCGACAACCAATAAAGATCATAAAAATTTCTCACACGAGTGCAGTACGTTTAAGCCTACAGTCAACTATTCCGGCGATTAAGACCTTAACATATTATCCCGAGTATAATCGTTCACGTCTGACTCGTGGCACAACAGGTGAAATCATGGCCAGTGCTGTGCAAGTCTAGACGCTAGCATCAATGCAGACAATGCCTTTCCCTGGTTAGTGATATTAGTTGCTGCTGACGCACCAACTTTTATACATTTGGTTGCTCCTTGTATTCTGTATCTACTGAAACCCGTTCCATAGGTTCCAAAGTGTCACTCGTTATAAGAAATTCGGAAGTAGCGTACATGCCATTTTTTTTCCTTGGTAAAACGTGAAATGAAAAATTAACGCGTATCTTAATGTGGCCGCCTGGTTGAAGGAATGTTGCACGTCTTAGGCCTAAAAGCGCAGGAGCGCTAGGGGCGACCGAAGCATGTGCATCAACTCTCTCATCGCCTCTACGCGCAAAGCACATAACTGGTGTGCAGTCTTGCGTCGATAACGTGCCTCTATGTGACTTTCAGCAGAGACCCTACCATTTTATGACGTAATAATAAAACTGAAGGTATTATGCACGTACCTATACCTTTTTTAATGTTTTGTACCGGAACGTTTATACCTAAAATTGACCGGGAAAACATCCGTTTGAGACATATTCACTATCACAAAAACATGCTTTAAAGAGAAATGGAGGAACTGAAAAACGTATACAGACGCGTAACGTTTCTTAAATGCTATTCGTAAGCAGACCTCACTCAGACACGTTGGATGGTATTTTAACAAAACCTATCTGCTGGAGCTCTGCACACCGTTTGGCGGCCTATACAGGCGGTCACCTTAAATTACTACATTGTCTTCTCACCACTACACGCGATGAAATAACCACAGGAAAACTGCAGCTGTAAACGTACGACATTGAAGTCCATCCGGCATGGAGCTCTGACCGCGGTGACGCAGCTGCTAGAGCGCTCGCCTCCTATCTAGGCGAACCGGGCTCAATTACTGGCGGGGGCGCTCCCAGATTTTTGTACTTAGGAATCATGCCAGAATATGTAGCTGGTCCGCGGGTTTTATCGGGATCTCCTGTATCCCCCGCTCTTGCATTCGAACGCTGCTCCATACCTCGCTTCACCCTCACCGGCTCTCAAGACCCCGATGTCAAGAGCCACCCAAATCTCTCCACTTCGCTCCCCTCTACCAGTACCACTCGTTGATGTTTGACGTCAAGCCCTAGCTGCTGCCACACCTCAACTCCACAATATTACCCAGCAGCACTTGGATTTCTCATTGGCGTTGAGAATGAAGAGGGGTTTCGACAGTACCAAGTACAGTACTTACAATGTAGGGTGACTGCGTAACACGCTCGCAGTTTTTCACCTATGTTAGAGATAAGCGTGACACTTCGGGCCACAGAGTAAACAAATACATAGTTATTAAACGGTATGGTAGATGCTTTTATGTGGGCGTACTTATTATCTGGCTGGCTGGCTGCGCGAGGCTCTGGGAACGGGTTTGATGTCGGATTGGCTACCGCGTTCTGCGAAATGTACCCTATTGGCTGGGCTACCAGCTGGCAAGTAAGCTATAGGCTGTTCAATATAAAGTGAGCACTTTTGAAGTCCTAGTTACTTTTTTAACTTCAGCCGTTAATTTATCCATAAACCACCTTTTAAAATAAATACTGTCATTTAAATAATAAACACAGTGTGTAGATTCCACCGCACTTGGAATTTAACGTCTAAGGTGAAAATGAAATATATTTATTGACTATTATTCCCAATGAGAACGCTTTCAAAAGTGCTCACTTAACCGTGAATAGTCTATACCAAGAACTGACTGGCGAACGCGTTCCAACATTTTTCTGGCTAGTGACGCCATTTTGCTGTCGTGTAGGCTGGAGTTAGCGGTGAAAGAAGCTGTTTTACCTCTGTATTCTTGATTACTCTGCATCCGAGCCTGACGTTGCACGGATATGCACACGTGTTGAAGTCGCCGAGACGTCACTTCCAACTCTTCTGAAGCCCTGCTTAAGTTCTACTTGCAGCATATTCTTCCACCTTACTCAAACAAAGCTTAACTAAGTCTAGAAAAGTACACCAGTGGGACAAAACGTCATATTCCTGCACAGTCACTTAAATAAATAACATTTTGCATGAGTACTATTTGTATTATATTTATTTGTTATCAACATGCCTATTTTCTCTCTGTTTTTATTCATATAAGTTTAAATCAAATATAATTTAAACAACCCATATAAGCTAAAGGCAAATTTAATAAATGAATCAGATATTTTTATGNACGCTCGCAGTTTTTCACCTATGTTAGAGATAAGCGTGACACTTCGGGCCACAGAGTAAACAAATACATAGTTATTAAACGGTATGGTAGATGCTTTTATGTGGGCGTACTTATTATCTGGCTGGCTGGCTGCGCGAGGCTCTGGGAACGGGTTTGATGTCGGATTGGCTACCGCGTTCTGCGAAATGTACCCTATTGGCTGGGCTACCAGCTGGCAAGTAAGCTATAGGCTGTTCAATATAAAGTGAGCACTTTTGAAGTCCTAGTTACTTTTTTAACTTCAGCCGTTAATTTATCCATAAACCACCTTTTAAAATAAATACTGTCATTTAAATAATAAACACAGTGTGTAGATTCCACCGCACTTGGAATTTAACGTCTAAGGTGAAAATGAAATATATTTATTGACTATTATTCCCAATGAGAACGCTTTCAAAAGTGCTCACTTAACCGTGAATAGTCTATACCAAGAACTGACTGGCGAACGCGTTCCAACATTTTTCTGGCTAGTGACGCCATTTTGCTGTCGTGTAGGCTGGAGTTAGCGGTGAAAGAAGCTGTTTTACCTCTGTATTCTTGATTACTCTGCATCCGAGCCTGACGTTGCACGGATATGCACACGTGTTGAAGTCGCCGAGACGTCACTTCCAACTCTTCTGAAGCCCTGCTTAAGTTCTACTTGCAGCATATTCTTCCACCTTACTCAAACAAAGCTTAACTAAGTCTAGAAAAGTACACCAGTGGGACAAAACGTCATATTCCTGCACAGTCACTTAAATAAATAACATTTTGCATGAGTACTATTTGTATTATATTTATTTGTTATCAACATGCCTATTTTCTCTCTGTTTTTATTCATATAAGTTTAAATCAAATATAATTTAAACAACCCATATAAGCTAAAGGCAAATTTAATAAATGAATCAGATATTTTTATGATTAAAAATTTGTTATGAAACGCTTTTGATACGTAACATTTTTAGGAAACAACCGGAGACGCCATGCATGGGGTGATTTTTCAGAGGTTTGATTCAAAAAGTGTGAAAATAACGCGAATAGACTATAGGTACTCAGTTGCGCCGGCGGTGATTTGGAGCTAATAACCATCAGGCTCAGGATAATGTTTATTGTACTTAGGTTAGGTAGTTCAATGCTTTTGGTTTGGCAACTAATATTTTTCGCCACTATGTAAGAGCTAGTGTCGCATGTGTACCAGATTTTCTATATTTTCTACGTTAAGAAACTAAATACTTGCATTAATCATAAATCAAATATAAAATAACTATTTAACGGAGTAAAATAATTGTCTTCTATTATTCAGGTAGCTTAAAATGTTAATTATAGGTGACCTGTTTGGAACACTGCACACCTAGCGGCGGAAATTTTCACTATGCCAAACTCTCCCATAATAAAACTCGTTTTGTTCCTAACCTGAATATAATTAACCTTACTCAGGACTATAAGGGGNACGCTCGCAGTTTTTCACCTATGTTAGAGATAAGCGTGACACTTCGGGCCACAGAGTAAACAAATACATAGTTATTAAACGGTATGGTAGATGCTTTTATGTGGGCGTACTTATTATCTGGCTGGCTGGCTGCGCGAGGCTCTGGGAACGGGTTTGATGTCGGATTGGCTACCGCGTTCTGCGAAATGTACCCTATTGGCTGGGCTACCAGCTGGCAAGTAAGCTATAGGCTGTTCAATATAAAGTGAGCACTTTTGAAGTCCTAGTTACTTTTTTAACTTCAGCCGTTAATTTATCCATAAACCACCTTTTAAAATAAATACTGTCATTTAAATAATAAACACAGTGTGTAGATTCCACCGCACTTGGAATTTAACGTCTAAGGTGAAAATGAAATATATTTATTGACTATTATTCCCAATGAGAACGCTTTCAAAAGTGCTCACTTAACCGTGAATAGTCTATACCAAGAACTGACTGGCGAACGCGTTCCAACATTTTTCTGGCTAGTGACGCCATTTTGCTGTCGTGTAGGCTGGAGTTAGCGGTGAAAGAAGCTGTTTTACCTCTGTATTCTTGATTACTCTGCATCCGAGCCTGACGTTGCACGGATATGCACACGTGTTGAAGTCGCCGAGACGTCACTTCCAACTCTTCTGAAGCCCTGCTTAAGTTCTACTTGCAGCATATTCTTCCACCTTACTCAAACAAAGCTTAACTAAGTCTAGAAAAGTACACCAGTGGGACAAAACGTCATATTCCTGCACAGTCACTTAAATAAATAACATTTTGCATGAGTACTATTTGTATTATATTTATTTGTTATCAACATGCCTATTTTCTCTCTGTTTTTATTCATATAAGTTTAAATCAAATATAATTTAAACAACCCATATAAGCTAAAGGCAAATTTAATAAATGAATCAGATATTTTTATGATTAAAAATTTGTTATGAAACGATTGTGATACGTAACATATTTAGGAAACAAGCCGGAGACGCCATACATGGGGTGATTTTTCAGAGGTTTGATTCAAAAAGTGTGAAAATAACGCGAATAGACTATAGGTACTCAGTTGCGCCGGCGGTGGTTTGAAGCCAATAACCATTAGGCTCAGGATAATGTTTATTGTACTTAGATTAGGTAGTTCAATGCTTTTAGTTTGGCAACTAATATTTTTCGCCACTAGGTAAGCGCTAGTGTTGCATGTGTACCAGATTTTCTATATTTTCTACGTTAAGAAACTAAATACTTGCATTAATCTTAAATCCAATATAAAATAACTATTTATCTGAGTAAAATAATTCTCTTCTATTATTCAGGTAGCTTAAAAAGTTAATTATAGGTGACCTGTTTGGAACACTGCACACCAGCGGCGGAAATCTTTACTATGCCAAACTCTCCCATAAGAAAACTCGTTTTGTTCCTAACCTGAGTATAATTAACCTTACTCAGGACTATAAGGGGGGGGGGAGGTGTTGAGGCGTGACTACGCAAGCGCCAAGGTAGGAGGCGTCGCCCCAGGCTGGGTGGCAGTCACAACGGCAGGACACAAGCGTGTGACACCCTTGTGACGTCACGCACGTCAGCGCCGGGCCCGGGGCGAGGCCAGCCCGGTTGTCTCTCGTGATCTCGTGATTGCGTCCCACGGCAGCTCCACCCGCGCCGCCCTGCGCCTGCTAGCCTTGCTGCGTTGTTTGTGCCCACGCCCAGAGACACAGTGCGTAGGAATACAGAGGTGAAGTAACCGCTTATTCAGCGAACTCCAGCCGCACACGACACCGAAATGGCGTCCCTAGCCAGCTACGTGTTGGGACGCCGTTCGCCATTCAGCGCCTGGTAACTTACTCGCCAGCCGGCAACCCAGCGAATTGGGGGTCTTTCGCAGAATGCAGTAGCCAATCAGACACAAGGCCTGATCCCAGAACCTCGTGCAGTCAATCAGAGAATACGTAGGCCCACACCAAAGGAACAGCCACGCCATTTCAACTCTGTGCACTTGTCTACTCTGAGGCGCAGACGTGGCTCAGTCTGTGCGATATCCACTTTTCAATAACGTTACGAAACATGATTACCATATCTGTATCGGTGCGATATATAGCTCATAGACANTGTGCGATATCCACTTTTCAATAACGTTACGAAACATGATTACCATATCTGTATCGGTGCGATATATAGCTCATAGTTAGTACTGAAAATCGATGACGATATATAAAAAATATTGCTTATACTGATACCGCAAATATCGGTCATAGTTATATTCCAAATATGGCACAAAGCTTACATCGTAGACTGCTAATATCGCTACTAATACAATTTCGGACAAAGAAAGCTCTGTGAAGAGAGTAATANAGACTGCTAATATCGCTACTAATACAATTTCGGACAAAGAAAGCTCTGTGAAGACAGTAATATAGGCTACTGCTGGTATACAAAATATGGTTGAAAAGGGTTACATAGTTTCATAAATACCTATAGCATTGTAATTAAAAAATTTATATTTGACGCTAATTTGTAAATAAGTCGGTTTATTGTTTCCCAAGATATAACACAAAAACTTTATTTTTCATGTGGTGGACAAAAGAAAGGGCTCTATCTTAAAAATTGGTGGACAAAAGATGTTGTGTGTTAGACTATTAATGCTTGTATTTGATACTTTCCGCATGCCAAGTTTGGTCTAAATTGTTTAAATGTTTATGTACGAAATTAAACTACAATATTTATACGGCCACCATGTTCAAAATAAGTACTTTATCCATTTAAGTCACATATGTTAACATTTCCCACGGCAGTATTAGTTAACTGCCAAAATTGTGAGGAATCTGTGGAATAGTTTCCGAGAAAAGCCGTAAAAGCCATAAGTTTTCATGTAATCCTATCTTTCAAAATGATGGATCAATAACACTGTACATCTCTAAATTAAAGTTTTCACGATGCACTGCTGAAATAAGAAATCTGTTAAGAATTGTTTAAATGGTTCCCGAGATATAAAATAGAGCCTTAAATTTTAAAATGGCCATCATAAATAAACACATGGCGTTGTCGAAAAACCATGTAAGTTGGATGTCCTTACTAGATACTACTTGTACCAAGTTTGGTGAAATCCGGTTCACGAATACAAAAGTTTTTGCGACAGAGAGAGAGAGAGAGAGAGATAAGTAGACAGGAAAGTGATATCATAAACCTATCTTTACTTCTGAAAGTAGACACAAATAAGTGGATACCGCATAAACTGCGGAACATTACAAACAGCATAGAATGTGTGCTTCTGGAACAGTCTGTTGGTTTACATCAAAATATTGACTCTCTACTTCATCCTTATGATGTGTGATGAGAAGTGTATCTGTGCGATAATTGTAAGTGAAGTGGGCAGTGGTTGAACATTGGCGAAACTTACGTAAACTTTCCTAAACCAAGATTGACAGCATACAATTTTTTTTCTGGTATGGTAAACAGCATTTGGTGGGGTGCATTACAAGTTCTTCCCTCCTAAGATACAATACCTTTACATCGTAGTATGCCAAAATTGGCGAAGTGCACCTGCAATAAAAAATCTGCTCTTGGTGATGTGATGCGGTTGTCTGCTGTTGGCTGGAAACGTCAAATCCCAATGCTGTTCTCAAAACAAGAGCAATATTGATGGTGATGGTTTAGTGACGAGCTGACTGATTCTTTGGCAGTCAGACCGTTTGCAAACAGAGAATTTCATAGGGAATAAATTGAAGTAGTATTAATAGAGGAAGAGAACTAGCTTGTTGGGAGCACGATATTGGACGCTTCGTAGGTGCTATGTCAGGATTCTCAACAAATATCATGAGAAGTAAGGAGTGTCACAGTACGAGGAACACTGCAGTGTTGCCAACCTCCTCTGGAAGTGTGTTGGAGGTGTTTCAGCTTCAAGCCTTCGCCAGTCCGATGGCGCAGGTCACGTGGGATGGAATCGAGAGGACAGTGTTTAGAAAATAGGGCACACCAATAAAATCCTATAGTAAAAATGGCAGTACAATCATAATAGTAGTAATATAATGATAAAAATGAACCAGCTCCAATACCTAGAAAAGAACAGACCATTAATACAGGTTTATCTTGAACTAGCTAACCCGGTCACGCGTTTCTGTGGCATAAAAGATTTTGGTTCTATTAATTTCTGTGAAATTAATTGAAAGAAGTATATTTATATATATAAAAAACATCGATAACAACAAACTGAAATGTTCAAACAGACAGCTGTCAACAAAGGCGCTTCCTGACGCGAAAGCATGGTAAAAATGAGCTTTTTGCATATTTAAGTACCTTTGCAGGTAATACAGATATAAAAGAAAGGTGTACAAACACTCGTGGGAACGAAAGGAAAGTTTATAAAAAAAAATGAAAATTGGTTGATTTTTTGGGAGTTATACGCGTCCGAACAAACGGACATAACATTTATATATATATTTCAGGTACGAACTCGTGGAATTGTTTGGTATGAAAAATGGGGTAGGAAAACTAATATGACATATAATCTAACACAGTTATTCAGGAGAATACACGCCCTTGAAAATTGGGAATTAAAAGAAGCTATTTGCACAAATGTTATAAACTACGTAAGATGAAATTACAAATACAAATGTATGCTACCCAGTGCAAACAGGATCCGACTGTCATGTCCATGTTGATTATGGCACATTTGTCTCATTTTAATGTACTGATCAAATCGTCTNCAAACAGGATCCGACTGTCATGTCCATGTTGATTATGGCACATTTGTCTCATTTTAATGTACTGATCAAATCGTCTGGCGTGATGATCCCTCGAAATGAAGAATTTTCAGTTTCCGCACATACTTGATTAGGTCTATGTCCATTAATGATATCTAGGCAGTGATTCCAACGATTATTTCTGTTTCAGTTTCTGGATGCGTTAATTTTGCACACTTCTGCCTCCTGGTGGGTACAGTCTTAGGTAAAGGCATTGGTTTTTTTTTCCCCCAATGGTGATAGCTTCCATGTTTGCAGTGTGTCTGAGGGTCTCAGATAACTGCTTCCATTAGTTCGTTGCTGCATTGACGGCTCGGACGATACTGCTTGTGGCTCTGATCAAGCCCCCATGGGTCCTGAGTGCAGGCAGAAACAATGGCAAAAATCCGCTGGTAGATGTTTTCTTGATGTTAGTCTGATTCGTATTCTTTTAATTTACTCATGATTGTTGTGTTACAGGGCTCTATAAACACCTACGGGTACAACAGTTTTGTTAGTTTATAACATGTTATCCCTGATTTTCCCAATGAGGGGCGATGTTTTCACTCGGCAAACGTTCACAGATTTCAGATATCAAATCAGGCTAACACTGTTCACGAATTTGTTGTTTCATCTTCACTAACGAATCATCTCACAAAGTGTTATTTGAAGCTCAGGATAATCCTATATAGTTCTAAATAAGTATAATAAAGCCCTGCGATGGCTGCCGCTATGTACGGAGATCCGTTTTATNGATAATCCTATATAGTTCTAAATAAGTATAATAAAGCCCTGCGATGGCTGCCGCTATGTACGGAGATCCGTTTTATGTTCTGTCAAGGGCTTGAACTGTGTTGAGGAGTGTTCGAAATACACGTTTTTCAACGAAACTATTATACGTGCGTTCAGGATGCTCTACGTAAAGAATATGCACCTCAGACGAGGCCTGCTGAGTGCTTTCAAGACGTCACGCACACTGTAAACACTATTTCAAAGCACTCTGACATTGCAAAAAACGTTTTTTTCAAAGCGCTGTATCTCAAAATATACGCGTCAGATACATACAAAATATTCTAGGGCCATGCATGAAACATTGCTACATATTCTCCATCAATAAAATGACAGGGCCACTGCTTTTAAGTCCCATAGGTACACCCTGAACGAAGAAAACACTGCACGCCAGTTCAGAGCCTTGCTTTTTGTGGCGATGGAGCACTTGATATGCGTAACAGTATAGCCCTTATTGTTCCGCGCTTCTCAGCCTCAGAAGCAGAAAATAGCTTCAGGTTGGAGGGCTCAATAAAGCCATATTTCAATATATGTTNGTTCAGGATGCTCTACGTAAAGAATATGCACCTCAGACGAGGCCTGCTGAGTGCTTTCAAGACGTCACGCACACTAGAAACACTATTTCAGAGCACTCTGACATTGCAAAAAACGTTTTTTTCAAAGGACTGTATCTCAAAATATACGCGTCAGATACATACCAAATATTCTAGAGTCATGTATGAAACATTGCTACATATTCTCCATCAATAAAATGACAGGGCCACTGCTTTTAAGTCCCATAGGTACACCCTGAACGAAGAAAACACTGCACGCCAGTTCAGAGCCTTGCATTTTTTTGGCGATGGAGCACTTGATATGCGTAACAGTATAGCCCTTATTGTTCCCGCGCTTCTCAGCCTCAGAAGCAGAAAATAGCTTCAGGTTGGAGGGCTCAATAAAGCCATATTTCAATATATGTTTTTATTTCACTATATGAATGATATGTGTATATAAAGACAACATAAATGTAATTTTTGTAGTCAAATGATTAGTGTTTTCAAAATATAGCACCGAAAAGTCGAAAATTTCGGAATATGGGAACCCTAGTTTCTATGCTCCTAATTAAATTTTCCAAATATCTCGCATGTCATGAGTTCTATATATTACAGGCAACATGTTAATTAAGTATCAAGGATATTTAACAATGGATACTCGGGAACTGGTATCCTGAATCTATTTTAAAATAGGTAATTTTCACCACAACATTCATCACATATTTTGTTTCTTATTTTGGTAATCGAAAAGACATAGGGAATTGCTTTGCACAATTTCAAAAAATCCGAAGATCTTGTCTTCATTTGCTAGTGTCGTTTCTGTAAAACCCGGCTAGGTAGAATTACTTCCACTAGTAAAAAATTAATAAAGGCAGTAAACCTATAATGACTTGATATAGGCTGTTCGCTGTAAAGTGAGCACTTTTGACGCCCTAGTTACTTTTTCCTCTCAGCCATTTCTTATCCTTTAACCACCTTTTTAAATAAATATTGCCATGTAAGTAATAAACACAGTGTATATATTCCACCACACACGGAAGTTTACATCTAAGGCTGCAATAAAATATGTTTATTGACTATTATTTCAAATGAGAGGGCTTTCAAAATTGCACACTTTACCGTGAATAGCCTATAGCACCTGAGAAGTTATATTACTTATGCTGTGTCGTGTAAAAAATTTCGTTAAACTTTTTTAATGGAACTTATTGCATAGACTGGATAGATCCAGGATGGCGGGGATCGTTATCCCTTAATCATCGCCCACGTGTATGTCACGGTCAGCACCGCCACAGCAGTGCAGGACCACTTAAGTGAGACGTCCCGGAACTGAACTGCTCCAGTGGAGGGAGTTGTAGACGCCCACCGCGCCGTTTCGACAGTCGCTGTCCTTGCCCGCCTCAGCTCCGCTTTCGTAAAGGCCGCAATTAAGCTCTGCTGCACTGTAGTAAACACTTTATGGCGCTTTCAATGGCTGCTGTTTTCCGTGCTAATGACAAAGACATTTCCGAATATGGCCAGCTGAAGGGCCCACGCCTACTATAGGCTATTCACGTTAAAGTGAGCACTTTGAGGCCCTAGTTATTTTTTTCCTTCCAGCCATTTTTTATCTTGCCACCACTGTTTAAAATAAAAATTGTCATGTAAATAATAAACACGGTGTATACATTCCAACGGACCCGAGAGTTTACGTCTACGGCTGCAATAAAATATATTTATTGACTATTATTCGAAATGAGAGGGCTTCAAAAAGTGCTCACTTTACCTTGAATAGTGTATACCTGGCGAGTGCCTTTGAACTCGAAAATGGTGAAGAGATTTGGGCTGCTCTTAGGGGCGAGGTCTTGAGAGTTTTTACTTTAATATGTATTTAATATCAGACCAACCCATGGGGTACGATGACGGAAACGGCGAAGTAACGTTCGCAGGGTGATCGATTCCGACACTATATTTTGTGACTAATAAAACGTGATCTCGTTCGATCGGGTATACGATTAAAATACAAGCATGATCTTGAGTTTGGGCCGCGCATGCGTGAGGTGCGTGTGGGAGTCCGCGGCTACTGGTGACAATTTTGGGCTCGGGCGAATATTTCCGTGATGTATATATCGCGACTCCAATGTGTTAGCACCTTGGTTTTTGGTACAAAACGAAAAATCTCGTCAATTAAGTCAAGAAAAGCACATATCCATTTCGTTATACTTCCATTTCATTCCCCTACTCCAGAGAAAATATTGCACGCTACGTATTCACCTAAAACCTACGGCCGTGTCCCTGATACAGACACATCCAGGTTTTTTTAGTTGCGAAAAGCACTGTACGTTTTCGGAGTATGTTTTCACACAAAGAGAAATCATACTTATTACGACATACAATGTTTACGACGTCTCACATATTATAAACATTATTTGGAAGCGTGTAAAAATAGCCATTATCGGCATTTTCTCACAGCTATATCGTAAAGATACTCTATGTGAGTACATGCGGAAATTGTATGGTATAATAACAAGCACATCAACTTCCCGCTAATGAAAGTACGAGGTTACCTGCAGGACGTCAACAACCGTTCCCGCAAATTCAGAGTCTTGTTGGTAGAGGTGACGTGGCAATATATGCGTATCGGAGTGGCGTCCTTGTCGTTCCTTGCTGCTGTTGCTGGAACTGTACTCTCGCTACTTGCGAGAGATTACGCGCTGCGTTTCATGCATGAACGTTATGTTGCAATCGATCGCTAGCAAACATTTCAGTCAACGACTCTAGCGAGAAAAAAATTCTTTATTTGCATAAAAGTTTTATTGGTGACAGAAATCACCGTATTGCAGGTACGTTCCACGCTACATTTTACAAGTTCCAAATCAATATACTTCTTAATTTGGTTCTTCAGAAACACTGCTATAATATTTAAAAAATCCTTCTCGTTTTTATTTTATTTTGGACAAATTCCTTTGTTCGATAGTCGCAGCTAGGAGCACTCGGTGCCCTGTAAACTATACAAGAACGCTCTTAACTGCCTCCTGATTGGCTGGAACTGCCAGCCAATCCAATTTTACGTCACCAGTCATTTCATTTACCAGTTTCACGTACGATTTTCCTAAATTTATTCTTTTACATCAGAGTTCCGACCTTTTACTATTGTAGTTTTATGCGTACGCATACTGTCGCACAGCTTTTTCCAGTACTCCATCACTCTAAGCCATAATCAGTGATATCAGTCAGTGAAGTAACATTCAATGAGAGCCAGTTGATAAGCTACTGCCGATTGGCGAATCAAGCAAACTAACTGGGAACAAGTAACTTATGGCAGTGGAATTCTCGACACTCAGTGGGTATCTCAAATAAATCAGTGAAAATCAGCCATCATATTAATTGGTTATTGAGCACTGATTAACAGTTGCCCAATTTTCACTGTTTTCACTGATTTGTCTGGATTCTCACAGTTTTCGGTTTAGAGTATACTCTCTGTACTGATTTTTCGGCACCCTTCGCTTCCTTACTCTTGCTCACTTCGGGACGAGCTCCGAGGTCCCGATTGCGACCATGGCCTCCAAACGACCTGCTATGCCTCGATATAGCCATCCTTTCTGTACATATCTAGTTACACAGGTGTATGGGGCATAGACCTGAGACGCACTGAAATCCTCCTAGCGATCTTAGCGACTAATGCATCTCGGATACTCATTGGACTGAACCGGGGTGCACGTTGACGTGGTGGGATATGGAGGCCGTCTGATAAGAATACAAAAAATTGCCTGTACATGCAAGACACTGAACTGTTGTGCAGCATGCAACAACGGGACTATATACTGTACATATAAGTGGCGATTCTACTATGTAACTTGCGGAAAGCCGAGAGTTGAGTTGAGTTCATTTGTGTGTCTTAAATTTGCCAGTACCGGGACTCCAGTGGTGTGGCAATCAGTTTACACACCCCTCCCCACTACGGCGAACCGGGATCGATTCCTGTAGCGAGGTGGGGTCAGTCGCGGATTCTCGCATGTGGAGAATATGACGAATTGGCCGATACACTGCGCGATACTATGTTTTCTGATACTGCAGTATTAAAACTACTGTTTTACATATAAGAGCGCTAAAAACAAATCTTCCTAATAAGCTTAATGCTCTAAATACCCAGTTCGTAATTCGCCTGAAGTGTGACTTTTTCTTTAAGTAGAATGTTATTTAAAGGCAATTGAAAATATCGCGGATTCAATGGCCTTCATATTATAATTCACAATCGCCTGTATATGCGATATGGTGAGACAGTTAGTCATTGGTAGCTGCTGTGAGAAATCAGTTTGCTCTTGACTGGACTGCAAGCGATTCTTTTTCTCTTTTGGTGTACATGTATTGCTGACTAAGGTAAAAAAAACTAACAAAATCGTACACATTCCAAAAACATTATACATTTATGATCGTTACGCTTAGTTCATGGATGTACGTATTTGTTTAGAATAATCGATACTGTAGTGAAAATATTTAGAAAATGTTTCCAGAAATATAATAATATATTCAATTCTCTAGTAAATTTAATATTTTTTACACAATTAAAGCATACCTCTTACGGCATGGTCATTTATTGAAACATCGGCGAGCATGAAAATTGTAGACTGGAGAGGGGGAGGGCTACAATTTTGACTATTAGACAACCACTTAAATTATAGTCCCACTATCAGTGTCAGTGGGCATATGCGTTTTACTCAGTAAACCTCAACACCCTTTCTCCTCGCAGTCACTATTGCTCAACCTCAAGATGAGCCATAATTCGCCATGGAGATCAATGGAGATTGCGATGGAAATATTATTATTATATACCGTTGCTATTGTCAGTCTCTTTGTGACTGCCATGTAGTGAGTTTAGCCTTGGCCTCGCAGATCTATGGCTGTATTTGTTTTCTTCTATGAAAATGGAAGCAAACTTAATCACGTTAAACAATTTTTTTGAGCAGTTGACAAATAATCCTGATATAACAATTGTTTGATTTAGGTTTCTCACTTTACATATTTTCCTTTTATTATTATCATTACTTACAACTTATTAAGTCTACGATTCCATTAAAAAAAATTGTATTTTTACGATTGGGTACAGCCTGACTTACAACATGTATTCAGCAACCCTGCATGCAGAACATTAAGACCTGCCGTCTCTGCATATGGATTAAAGTCCCTGGAATCGCGCCATCCGAAACTGACGACGACACTGGAATACAAGGAACATTATATCGTGTACTAGCACAATTTGAAGCAAGATGGAGTCCATAAACTGAAACACATGGAGTTTCAACGAGTGATCCAGCCTGGGCTTTTGCATTGATTTAAACAATTAATCGACTTGAATACAGAGAAATATATAGTTTAAGATTACTTTGAGAAGGAATTTTTAACTGGCAATCAACTTAACTTTGGGCAGTATGATAGAAAACAAATGGAAACATTAACCTTTTCAGGCGCAATTTATATTATGGCTTCCAGTGTTGCAAATAAACTTGTTTTACGTGTATTTTGCTTAAACTGGCAAAGAACTTGTTTCGTTACAATAACCAATGTGCTGTAGTGTTTGTTTATGCTGACAGTGACATGACCCCGTCATAGTTTAGAGCAGTAGCATCGTTACTCAAAAGAAAATTATTGGCCTCTGAGGCTCGTAGTGCAGAGTACAGGCAAATATAACTTTCTTGTATATTATGTGCATATATTGTGTATACAGGGACTGAATAGGTTTAAAAAATAGGCAGTGTGAAAATAGGAAAGCGGAAGGAACTTGCAACCAAACCTATCTTCCAAGACCGAACTATTTGAAATAAAAATCTCCCATTTTATATTTACATTATGAACACATACACATATAAGTGCAAGGTTTTTGGTGCTCGAACTGTTAAAAATGCTCTTTCAGGGGTTTTACAACGACGTGATGATGAACTGGTATGGTAGCAATTTGGAGAGGAAATATGGACATCGACTCATTCTTATATGCAACAAGAACCAGATAATTCTTTGGTGGCATGCATGCATACGAGGAAATTTTTGCCGAGTTCGACACTAGTGGCTACTGCCTAGATAAATTATGTTACGCCGTAGTAATCAAGACGACTTTGGGCAAATTCATGGATTAACGCATTGGAAACATTATGCCTGAATTGATCAATTACACTTCGTATAGATCCACTTCTCATTACATATAATGATACAATTGAATAGGACTCATTGTGGTGACGAACCATTAAGTTATTGTATATGTCCACTTCTGCTGTTTGTGATACTTCGTCAATTCGTGCAGTAACAAGTTGTCAAATTGTTCACCTTTAGTATGCAGATAGTTGGATATGGTTGAACTGACGGACAATTCCTGATGCGTGGATTTGCCACCACGTGTTCCTTTAAAGCATAATTATCTGCCCTTGACCTTAATTCTCCATCTCGCTCATCTTGGAAACACTGGTCTCACCAGTACGAAAATTTTCAAACCAGTGACTCACTATTTGTTGTGATGTGCCTACGCCCCATATGCTCGCTACATTATGGTATGTTTTTGCCGCCGTATATATAAATTTGATCTTATGCGACCGTTCTGTCGGTAGTGTACAGTAGAAGGCAGGGCGAGTTGAATTCGCACAGCGTGCACGTTAGCCATTTATTTTCGAACAAGCTGATATTTCCGCTGGCAAACGGTGTCTGGAATAAAATAATATCGCGCACAGTCAATTTATGGTTACTTCCAACTTTTCTGTGGCCCTGATAAAATTCTACTTTCAGGCTATTCCTCCGCCTCATGCAAACAAAGCTCAACAGAGCCTAGAAAATTACACACAAGGAACAACGCACCGCACTGACGCCAACTCAAACTAATATTGTTTTGTATGTAAACAATTTCTTACCAGGCATTACGAACACACCTATTTTCTCTCTGTGTTCATAATAATTAAAAATAAAATATAGTTTATAGATAAAATATAAGTAAAAGTTCGATTTAAACAAAAGTATGAAACGCTTGTGATACTTGACGTGTTTAGGAAACAATCAAACATCATGGACGGGGTGATTTTTCAAAGGTTTGTTTCAAAAAGTGTAAAGATACAGCGAATATACTGTATAGTATGCACCTGTGTGTGTTGAAATGATGCTACGTGCAGGGAATGATGGGAAGCCATAGGAATACATATTATATCTCTCTTATCCTAGATAATATCCCCCATGTTTGCATACAACACCTTCAAAGTTATGTCGCCAAACACTGTTACAAGTCAGCCAGTTCCAGATGGTCAGTATGTGTAAATGTACCTGAAGCACGTAGACTAGATGTTGAATATTGTATACTTAGGTGAAAATGGGCAATTTTCCCTATATAACCGATGTAATGACTTTTATCCTGCCAAAAAACTACAAAGTGCTTGATACGCACAATAAAGTAATTATCATATTGTTGCAGTTGGCAAACATTTTATATAAGATATATACATAAGATAAAAATATTTACGCTACATACATGTAGTTATGGGATGTGTTGCATATGCATTTATATCAAGTGGGATGTTTTTTAATCTTGTTGTTTATTCCATTAATAATTACACTATGAGGATGATATTTGAATTAATATGCTTTCATAGCTAAATCATTCTTAAAAATCTCGTCATATAAACTATTTAAATAAAATTAACACCACAATTTATGTGTTGACCAACAAGTTTATTTCATTATTTACATAGTGATGCAGTATGTAGGCGAAAAAAATCTTGTTTTGTCCACGAACCAGACACTGCCTGCACCTGAAACAAGCAAAAATCATATTTAGTTTTTAAACTTCTATAAATTACTCATTACTCCTAACTGACAAATAAACAATATTTTTAACAATGTTACATATACCTACATTAAACACTCTAGACGAAAAGAAAGAAACGTATTTCTTTCTAATCTAAATAAAATCCTATGGCACTTAATCATTACTTCTTCCCATTATAAATTGCTAAGTCATTCTTTTGAATAATGATACAGCTTCACAATACGTTATCCCTTCTGGTAATATGTTAAAACTTTTAAATCTATTACTCATTACTCACTTTTGTCCTTTAACTGGAACCACTGTATCAATAAATAAATCACTTTCTCATCTGGTGTTGAGGTCAAGTACCATACTATTTGTAACATAATATTTAGGTATATAATTATACCGATGCTATGTTTTTTTTTAAGATAAAAACCATTGTTAGCATTTTCGTCAACAGTAGGCCAATTTATTTAGTTAAGTATGGTAAAAATTTACATTGCACATGATGATGCCCTACAAAAGTATTAGATACTTAATATTTAGACATGCATTTTCTAACAATATTTAAGAAGCCGAATTATTTTACCTATTTTTGACAACTTCAGCTATTCAATTTAAATATGTATATATCATTATAGGCTATTCGCGGTAAACTTAGCACTTTCGGAAGTCCTGATTATTAACTACATGTATGCACATGGTGTGTTCTTCCACCACAAATATTACTATATTGCCATCGGCCTGATCGCCATGTTCGTGCCCCGGACAAGTGAAACTGTTTGGAAAAGTAAATATTATACAAATGTGCTATTCCGTACTCTTGCATGCATTATAAACAGAAAGCTAAATAAATAATTTCAGTTATCACAAATATTTACTTTATATGTACAACCGGACGTTGTAACAAGGAACTACTTACTCCCAGTTGTAACCAACTTTACTGGGCGCATGCCTATCAGTATGTCAATTAAAGTACGAGTACAAGCAGGTAGGGGAAGTGACATTTTACAGAGGTTGATTTCAAAAGTGCTCAGTTAATCGTGAGCAGTCTGTACACTTAAGTATTTCTTCACTTTTGCCCAGTCCACTTTATTTAATTCCGTTACAAAAAAAAACGTACACTCCGATTTATCTAAATTCACTTTCAAACTGTTTGTTTACGTCCGATCACTGATACAGCCAGAAGTATTCAACAACAACATCAATAATGCAAACAGCACTATGAACTGTAAGAGTATTATCGCAAAAAAAGTTAATCGCTATAATTCTTTATAATTATGCTGAAGCCATTCCTTAAATAATATATAGTAGCAGTCGTAATAATTAAACTTGTGGAACACCCAACTAATGTAAAATCTATTTAGAAATTTCAGTATACCTTTAACATACTGTTATAGGTAGTCCACAAAACTGAGCACTATTGAAAGCCCTGCTTGAGATCTATGTGTATGAACATTGCGTATTCTTCTTCCAAACGTTAACAACTTTACTGAGTGCATGACACTCAGTGCGCTCATTAAAATGTATGCAGGTAGGGACTAAATTAGTATTATTACTTACTGTCATGAGCAGTAATGTAAAAATCTACGTTACATTGCAGTTTTGTCCCAACAAATATTTTAAAATGTTAACCCTAAATTATTTTTTTTCTACACCGAAATATCTGGTCGTAACAAGAAATGTTTCTTTGACTGAATTATTTCATTCTTTAGAACAATATTCTTCAATATGGTTGTAAGTGCTATCCCGTAGTAAGTTATTATATTTTCTTACTTTGCTTCTACCAGCATTTATTCTTTGTTGCTTTTCAAATGTATGACCTTATCCACAAACAATCAGGAATGCTCTAGCTGTAAACTCACCGCTCAGCCGTAGACGTATCCGCCGTATCCGTATCCCAGGGACCTGCCGTAGGCGTAGGGAGCGGAATATCCGCCGTAGTAGCCGCTACGGTACACACCGCCGTAGTAGGGGCTGATCAGCTGGGCGGAGGCGGCGGCCAACACAGCCAGGACAACAAGGAGCTAAGGCACAACAAACAACACTCGCTATTAGTCATATACAGCCACTATCATGGAAATATTGCAAAATTCAGCAATAATTGGCAATTTTTTTTAATTGTTCATTGTTTCGAAATACTAGAAGTAAATGTGCATGATTAAGTATAACTTTGTCTGGTTACGTAAGAAAAGTTATTCAACCTCAATTTTTTTAAAAATATTAATAAGTAATTAAATTAGTTCCTAAAATATAGCATTTGATTTTTTTCAGTTTATGAGTATATTTACTTAACAGTTGAGTTCTTTCGTAATTTGAAGCAGACAATTTTTGATATATCTAATGTTCTCCTAGGTTGAGTGATACTTCATACTTTTACTAGAAATTTCTGACTTAATGACTGTATCTTATACATAACACTCTTAGTGTGTAATGTGATGCAGTCATCATGTAGATACTTACCAGCTTGTACATATTGGTGGTGAGGGTGGCTACTTGTGTCAGCGGCAAGTGGCTAGTGTTGTCTGGTACCAACCACTGATGTCTACCCAGTATTTATACCGCGGTCCGCATGTGAATTCTTCCTGGTTCCTGAACTGGTCCGCGGCTGGACCTTGGCCGCAAATTACTTTCCTTGGCATTGACTGAGGTCGGACTCGCCAGTGTATTATGAGCTCCCAGCTTCAAGAGCAGTGTGCGGTAGAGAGCATTTGTAAAGTCAGCCTTGTGTGTAGTGAGTGTATGCGTATGACCAAACCGTACATTCGGTAACCAAACGAGACATTACTTTGTAGTTATTGAAATGCCATATAAGCAGTATTTTATTTTTGACATTTTCCCTGAAAATAATTTATTTTTAGAATTTTTTCAGTTCCACCTAAAGCACTCGTTGAGTTGTGAGTGCTATGTTTCGCTTACCACACATACCCTTACACTGCTACAAGTCCAGACACAAGGTGAAAGCCTAGCCGGGCATAATTCTGTCTAGTTTCGAATATAATCGTTGTAAAACTGACTGTGTCTGAATTACATATATATGTAGAGCGACGCCTTATACAAAGTGAATATGAATTCGATGGATTAAACTCAACTGCAGATTCGTTACATTATAATAAAAGGTTGATCATTTCACTATATTTATGCGCACATACACGCACGCGAACAGTTTGCGGTTTGAAGCTATTTCAAATGGCGGCACCCCAGTAGCAACCTACGTTGGCCCAACGTTGCCATTTGGTTGGAAAGGTTGGCTTTATGTTGGGCTGGAACACACACGTGTTAAGACAATGGTGGCCCACAATGTAAAATGCCAACGAAAATTTGCTACCACGAAAATATTATGAAAATACTTAGCTACCCAAGACAGGAAATGCTAAATTTCGCCATATTATATATTATTTCTTACGATAAGCTNAAAATTGCTGGTTGATGGTTGTAAACAAGTTGATAAACATGCTGTTGGTAATAGGCACGTATTTTACTATTGGGCCAACATTTTAGGCAACCAAAATTTTATGTAAAAGTATGAAACAATATCTTTGAATGAAAACAATTCCACTTTCTTGTATTTTATAAAATATGAAAGTTTTCAATGAGCTGAGACCTTTGTTATTAAAATATGTTTAGTGGGTTTTACGATGTGCCATTGGAATCACAACAGTTGGTAGGTTATAGTAATAAGGTTGAACCATTATTGGGCAACCAACATTATGCCAAGAATGGTAATTATCATAAAAGAATAATATTATAGATTTGATTAAAATTTATGTTTTTTAAAACACGTAAACCATGTCTTATTTAAAATTGATTGACTTTGTTGGTCATGTGTTGGTTACTTGTTGAAAAACATACTGTCAGCATTTGGTATGTAAACCTTTGATTGGCCAACATTGTACAACCAACACAATTTCATTAACAAAAAAAAAATTGTTTTAAATGGAAAAAGAAACATATTAATTTTCACAGCATATGAAGACTTGCCAAATGTAATTTTTCTTTAAACTGTGTTTTGTTCCTCGTGTGTTGAGCCAGTGCTGTGAACATAACAGTTTGTGATGGATCTTTTTTGTTGCAGTGGGACGACATTGCATTGCAGACATTATGCCAACATAGGATATAATTAATATTTTCTAAATAAAAATATGTATAATTCATTTTGTTTGCTTAATGATTCAGAGATTCTTTTCAAAAATAAGCTGTCCGTTGGTTGTGTATTGGTTATTAGTTGGAAAATATATTTTTATAACTGGTAGATATTCGTATATTTGGCCAACGTCTCCAACTGTTGGCATTTGGTTGGTAAATTATTGAAAATACGTTGTATTGGCGGTAAAAGGTTAGAAATACATTGTGTTGGACTCCAAATATTTGTTCAATGTTTTGTAATACAATTATAAATTACCGGTAAATGTTTTTTTTATCATTCTTTTGATTTTGATGTAATTATACTTCTAAGGTTTGAAAATATTTGGGGAGTATGTTATGTTGAAATAAAAGCCGCCATATGCTAATACATATACTGGTTTTCTTTACAGCTTCACGTTTATGTGTGATAATATTATCCAGCGACATTGATCATAATTTTTTTACATTGCGAGCTCTGACTCAACACAAGACTTCACAAGACTTAAAAAAGTAAATCAATTATAAATTCCATACTAGAAAGTAAAAAATGCGTAACTTTAACTACAGTAAACCAGTTTATTTCTCATGGGATGATATTTAAATACAGTTTCAAAGTATATGGTATTCACGGTAAAGTGAGCACTTTTTAAGGCCATGCTTAAAGTTACTTTCAGCTAATTATTATCATTTTGCATATTGTTAATATAAAATTTTCCACATAACTAATAAATACAGTGTATGCAATTTATACCTCTCAAAAGTTAACGTCTAAGGCCACAATATATATATATATATATATATATATATATATATANTTATTCCTGTTTGGAGGGCCTTAAAAAGTGCTCACTTTACCACGAATAGTCTATAGTAAAATCTAATATAAATACATTAAAAAATAGAACACAGTATATTGAAATGCAATAATGTGTATGTGTCTATTGCATACCCAACATTGTGAATTCAGAGGAGGGTGGTGGACAACACATCGAGCTAATAGTGTAAAGGAAGTGTGTTCGAATTCGTCATCCACCTAGGAAGTTTTAGAACGTTATATGAAGGGGAAAGTGATATATTTGTATGGGTTTTACACGAAATGATAATTAAATTTTAGCTAGACGGTGCAATTTTTCTTAAACACTGGTAACCAACATTGGCATAATGTTGTTTGTTAGTTGGCATTGTGTATGCAATAAAACATCTTGCCAACGCATAACCAACGTCGAAATATGTTAGNAATGTTGTTTGTTAGTTGGCATTGTGTATGCAATAAAACATCTTGCCAACGCATAACCAACGTCGAAATATGTTAGTAAATCTTTGGTGAGTAAATATATGTGTGAATGCCTTTCTGAAAGAAAGAAAAAAACACTAATCTTATAGTGTACACACAAACATAATATTATGTTGGGTGAATGTTGTATTTCAGTTGGAAATCAACATAAATGTCATGTTGGGCTAATGTAGGACCATGTAACATTTCAGCGTTGGGCCAAGGTAACATGCCAACGTTGGCGAAACGGTAGAGGCAAACGTAGGATCAATGTTAGCCCAGCCAAATGTTGCCACCGGGGTGCCGGTTCTCGAACGTGGCGCTGAAGGAATACACGTCATTTTTCCTAAAATCGTTTAATCCTAATCTGAGGATAAACGAATTTAGGACAACCGACTTTAGGACAAACGATTTTAAAGTAAATGTATTTTAGGATAAACGATTTTTGGACAAACGATTTTATAGAAAACATATTTTAGGACAAACTACTTTAGGAGAAACTATTTTAGAGAACATATATTTTGGGACAAACGCCTTTAGGACAAAGGACATTACTACAAATTAATTTTTGAACTAACACAACGATTTTAGGACAAACGCTTTTAGGATAAATGCTTTTACACAAAATGTAATTTAGGACAAATGACGTTAGGACAATTGCTTTTAGGGTAAACGACTTTAAAGCAAACAGATTTTAAGACAAACGACTTTAGGACAAATTATTTTAGGACAAACTATTATAAAGGAAACCTTTTCTTTATTTTAGGACAAACGACTTTAGGACAAACGATTTTAAAGCAAATGTATTTTAGGACAAACNAGGAAACCTTTTCTTTATTTTAGGACAAACGACTTTAGGACAAACGATTTTAAAGCAAATGTATTTTAGGACAAACGACTTTGGGACAAATGACTTTAGGACACACGATATTAGAGAAAACTTATTTTAGGATAGGCGACTTTAGGAAAAACTACTTTAGGAAAATTTATATTAAAGAAAACATATTTTAGGATAAACGACTTTAGGACAAACGATATTAGAAAAAACCTATCTTAAGATAAAAGACTTTGGTACAATTGTATGTAGGGAAATTGTTTTAGGACAGCCAATGATGAATAAATAATGGCCTTCGCCGCACTACCATCTTTCCTTCCTTACCAAAAGCATTGAATATGTATAATACTAAAGTGTTGTCACCCAAGCTTTAGGTTTTCCACCGCTGTAATCGTCACCGTCGCTTGGGTTTCGACAACTGGCACTCCTAGCGGTGTTTGGCAGAACCATCTGAACTTTTTCGGCCCCTGCCTCCACCAGCGAGACTATTTACCTCTTCTTTTATTCAATAACTTGGTGACCTTGAGCAGCATGATTCTTGTTCATAAAGGCAATGCTTGCTGCCAGGAAGAGACAATTCCCAAGGAAAAAAACTCTATCGTGTCCGAGAAACAGAATTACTGTTCTATATTTTAGTTTTAGAGTAAGCAGGTTTTAACTGCAGCAGCGTGTCCAATTGAGAGTAAAGTATATCACGAGTTTATTAAATTTAGTTTCTTACTGATAAACTCAGCAAAGCGCAAATTAAAAAGGCAGGCATTGGAATATTTTGGAAGTGTCTTGAGTTTCATAGGCGTGTTGTAAGAATGAAGAGGGAAATAGTGGATGGAATAAAGATGCGCAGACATAAGTATATTTTTATTTTTTACATTAAGTACTAATTTTCTACATTGATAAGTAGTAAATATTACAGTTTGGTCAATTTCCAGTATTTTCAATATTTACAATATGTTTATTATTTGTGATATCTTCAGTTAAAATATATAAAACCAACTACTTTATTTGAAATTCATTCTAACTGCAGCCTTCACTAAAACCTTGCGAGGCGAATTACTGCCGTTGTAATGCTAGAAGGAAAGGATTTATACGCCGATAAAAATAAACAAAGCATTGTTTAAAATTCATGATATTTAATTTGTTAAATTAATAAATATTTTAAAGTGTCATATTAGTTTTGTTTTTTTTACGATACTCACACTATCAGCCTAAAATTTGTTACTGCAGAATTATTAGAGGAATGCAGACAAACGTAATTATTGTATATTTTTTATTTTGAAAATGTAAATTTATTGGGCGATCAAGGCACGAGCATTGTATGCCTCATTTGCCTCATTTAGCGTAGTATTCCCGTCAATGACCAGCCTCTATGAGGCTTTCAGCGGTGATCATACCATTTAGTTGTTTAACATAATTATACATGTGTGCCGTATGTACTCTACTGGAGCGTTAATACTAAAATTTGGCTGTGGAAGTAAAAGTTAAGGCGTTCTATCTCTTTTGGAAAATATACATTAGGAATAGAAATATAAATCATTTTCCATATGTGAACTACTTCTTAAATGCGAAAAATATATATGTGCATATTTTTTTCTCATATTGAAGTTGTGCCAAATCTTTAATGTTCCAGGTAGGTCACGTCAGTAATGTTCAGATAGGCCTAATAGTTATTCGTAGGTTTATTTAAAATATGAAAATAATGAAAATACTGTACAGTTTAAAACTAATTTTTGATGCAGTGTAATTGGTTACGTCGTTTTGTTTGTAGAACATAAAACTGAAAAATTTACCTAACATTAATTTCTTTGTATCCTTAAAACCTCATAAATATGAAAACGTTTTTTTAACGTTTTGGCAAAATTGCACCGTCGAAGGTGCGGAACTTACAGATAATCATTTCGTTGTTATTATTTANAGGAAACCTTTTCTTTATTTTAGGACAAACGACTTTAGGACAAACGATTTTAAAGCAAATGTATTTTAGGACAAATGACTTTGGGACAAATGACTTTAGGTCACACGATATTAGAGAAAACTTATTTTAGGATAGGCGACTTTAGGAAAAACGACTTTAGGAAAATTTATATTAAAGAAAACATATTTTAGGATAAACGACGTTAGGACAAACGATATTAGAGAAAACCTATCTTAAGATAAAAGACTTTAGTACAATTGTATGTAGGGAAATTGTTTTAGGACAGCCAATGATGAATAAATAATGGCCTTCGCCGCACTACCATCTTTCCTTCCTTACCAAAAGCATTGAATATGTATAATACTAAAGTGTTGTCACCCAAGCTTTAGGTTTTCCACCGCTGTAATCGTCACCGTCGCTTGGGTTTCGACAACTGGCACTCCTAGCGGTGTTTGGCAGAACCATCTGAACTTTTTCGGCCCCTGCCTCCACCAGCGAGACTATTTACCTCTTTTATTCAATAACTTGGTGACCTTGAGCAGCATGAATCTTGTTCATAAAGGCAATGCTTGCTGCCAGGAAGAGACAATTCCCAAGGAAAAAAACTCTATCGTGTCCGAGAAACAGAATTACTGTTCTATATTTTAGTTTTAGAGTAAGCAGGTTTTAACTGCAGCAGCGTGTCCAATTGAGAGTAAAGTATATCACGAGTTTATTAAATTTAGTTTCTTACTGATAAACTCAGCAAAGCGCAAATTAAAAAGGCAGGCATTGGAATATTTTGGAAGTGTCTTGAGTTTCATAGGCGTGTTGTAAGAATGAAGAGGGAAATAGTGGATGGAATAAAGATGCGCAGACATAAGTATATTTTTATTTTTTACATTAAGTACTAATTTTCTACATTGATAAGTAGTAAATATTACAGTTTGGTCAATTTCCAGTATTTTCAATATTTACAATATGTTTATTATTTGTGATATCTTCAGTTAAAATATATAAAACCAACTACTTTATTTGAAATTAATTCTAACTGCAGCCTTCACTAAAACCTTGCGAGGCGAATTACTGCCGTTGTAATGCTAGAAGGAAAGGATTTATACGCCGATAAAAATAAACAAAGCATTGTTTAAAATTCATAATATTTAATTTGTTAAATTAATAAATATTTTAAAGTGTCATATTAGTTTTGTTTTATTTACGATACTCACACTATCAGCCTAAAATTTGTTACTGCAGAATTATTAGAGGAATGCAGACAAACGTAATTATTGTATATTTTTTATTTTGAAAATGTAAATTTATTGGGCGATCAAGGCACGAGCATTGTATGCTTCATTTGCCTCATTTAGCGTAGTCTTCCCGTCAATGACCAGCCTCTATGAGGCTTTCAGCGGTGATCATACCATTTAGTTGTTTAACATAATTATACATGTGTGCCGTATGTACTCTACTGGAGCGTTAATACTAAAATTTGGCTGTGGAAGTAAAAGTTAAGGCGTTCTGTCTCTTTTGGAAAATATATATTAGGAATAGAAATATAAATCATTTTCCATATGTGAACTACTTCTTAAATGCGAAAAAATATATATGTGCATATTTTTTTCTCATATTGAAGTTGTGCCAAATCTTTAATGTTCCAGGTAGGTCACGTCAGTAATGTTCAGATAGGCCTAATAGTTATTCGTAGGTTTATTTAAAATATGAAAATAATGAAAATACTGTACAGTTTAAAACTAATTTTTGATGCAGTGTAATTGGTTACGTCGTTTTGTTTGTAGAACATAAAACTGAAAAATTTACCTAACATTAATTTCTTTGTATCCTTAAAACCTCATAAATATGAAAACTTTTTTTTAACGTTTTGGCAAAATTGCACCGTCGAAGGTGCGGAACTTACAGATAATCATTTCGTTGTTATTATTTANTTTTTTTAACGTTTTGGCAAAATTGCACCGTCGAAGGTGCGGAACTTACAGATAATCATTTCGTTGTTATTATTTAATAGTTGGCCCAGGTATTTGGTAATACCTGGCTCGCATTGTGTGAATGTTTCATTCTGGACAATTGCGCAGAGATGTTTCGATTTTTTCAAAAAGTTTACTGTCCACAAGCAATATTTCTACTTGAAACATTCTAGCTCCTCGTATGTTAGGTTCGTATCCAGATTAGTATTAACGCATATAAAAACGTATAGAAAATTATTATTTACTTACACTCTAAGAATATATTTGTAAATTTACCGTATCAGTGTATAACGTACGGTGACAAACCGCAAATGGTAAAATATTTCCCCACACATATATGTAACGTTCCTGCAGTTGAAGTAGTTGAGGAAAATTGTAGATTCTAGGATAACCAGCATATAACTTCAGATTTTTATTTGTCCACCTCTCCATCACTGACATCAACTAGTTGCTATATTCATTGAACTTCCTTGACCTTAACGAATATGCATGATTTTACACCAAAATTGCTGGTTTTACCGAAATATCGCATTTTGTCCATAAAAAATTCTTAACAACATTAAAAAAAAACTTTTACTGAATAATTTATACTTTTTATCCGTGGGCTTTACATTGAGGCCCATTTAAAAAGTAGCCGCACGAGTCTGCATGAGTTTAATTAAGATGAACGATGGCACGTTTTTCGTGAGTCATTGGGCAGCAGATTAAGTGGATTAGGCCACCATGTGACATCACCGGCCCGCAATATTGGATGACGTCACTCAACAGCGGTCATGTTTGACTTCTGGATGACTTTAAACTCGTGAAATCGTAAAAAATAACCGGGAATATTAGAAAAATTCTGAGAAAATCAGGGAATATCAGAAAAATAAATAAAAAATACAAAAACTCGTAAAAAAAANGAATATTAGAAAAATTCTGAGAAAATCAGGGAATATCAGAAAAATAAATAAAAAATACAAAAACTCGTAAAAAAAATGTTTAAATAACACAAAAATTAACGGTAATTTGTTTTTCCCTTGGTCAGCATCAACCAACGGGCAACTTNAAAAAAATGTTTAAATAACACAAAAATTAACGGTAATTTGTTTTTCCCTTGGTCAGCATCAACCAACGGGCAACTTATATATCACCACACCTTTCCCCCTGCCACTTTGCTATATTATCTCTTGTGACCACTTATCAGCCGACCATATATTTATTCCCATTCGTCATTTTGTTTTTATTGTATGCTTTAGACCACCATATTACTGCATATATAGGTCTACTCTTAATTTCTTTACGGTGCCATTTCATAGGCAAGACGAAGAGGACGTCATATAATTACCTTGTAACTGAACCGAAAACATCCTTAGATGTAAATGATCAGCTAAATCGAGGGTCCAGCAAGGCGCCTTTGCTACTATTTGATCCTCCTCTTTACGCACATTCTTTAGGCATATGCTGTATTCAGAACTTTATTCAACATCGTACGCTTTATAAAGAGCATCATTTTAGGTCTTGTATGTCCTTCTACAATGCTCATCCTGGCATGGTTCTAGATTGAAGTAGTTACATTCGAACCATATGTTATATTTTATAGGTATATGGTTTTCTAGTTCTTGTGTGATTTGATTTGTTAAATAATTTTTCATAGCAGTCTGAAATGTAAAAATGTATTTTGTCCCATATGAGGTATTCCATACAACATATGTCTTCAGACTACCGCAAATAGTCGATTTCATCAACCGAACTCATTGACACTCGGTTTGCCGAGAAAATAATGAGGTTTTGGGTTGTAGGTGTACACTGGCAGACATGCTTTCAAAATGCATCACTGCACATGTGTTCTTATTATTGGATGTGACATAACTCTTGAATATACGTACGCACTTACAATAGACAAGGGTCAAGAGCACCAGCTGTATCTTATTGGCACATCTATGATTTTTCTCATGCCGTCTTGCAATATAACTTTTAGTAAAGTTCTTACCACAGTAGCGACATTGTTTTACAATTTACTCCTGTTTAAATAAAATATAAAGATTTTATACATTTTGCTGATTCAATATTTGAATCTCTGAAATATATTTTAAAAGTATATTGCACGAAGGCTACAACTAAACAGAAATTTTGTGTAAGACTTTAATGTTGTTTAAAATAAATGTTTAGTGTAAAAATTCAAAAATTATGAGTTTGTAGCAGGTGGTTTTAAATAAATATCCCATGTCACATCCTTTGTGCAAAATCAGGCATGACTTTCGAGTGGCCATTTATTTATCAAACCCAACGAAAAATTTATGGATACGAAAAATGGGAATATCAATGTAAATATGGTTCATAATATAACTGTAACCAAAACATTCGGAAAAAATTGTTATTCATGAAATTAAATAATAGCATTTGCTTTTTCAATCGTAAAACACATCAAACTGATACATTCAATCTTCTGAGTATTTTCGTGAGGTTCCAGCAGGTAATGCTTTGCAATCCGTTGGAAATGAAGAGATTGAGTGAAGAGATCTGAGCGGCTTTTAACATCGAGCTATTGAAGGCCGATAAGGGTGAAGTGAGGTGAGTGTGGTTCAGCGCTGGAATGAAGGGGCAGGAGAAACAGGAGATCTCCGAGAAAATTAATAAAGATTTGTCATAATAGTTTCATCTCGGGCTTGAGACATCTCTTTCCTGCACATGCCTTCTTTCAAGACGAGTAAGCAAAAATAAATTCCTCAAATCCTCGCTGGCCAATGTTACAAATTCTTTCTATCGCTCTACATGGCCCAACTGCCTTACCGCACTTATTTGGGAAGATGGAACTGATCATAATTGTGACAGTGTTAAGCAAACAATTTCGGATTTCCCTCACGTAAACACATGGGCCACGCAAAGAGAAAGCCATAAACCAAAGAGATTAGTTTTTTTTTTTTAATTAGCATCTACTGCGGTCAGAAGTTATCTACGCAAGTTTCGAATTTTGGTGTGGGGCTGCGGGTTTGTGTTTGTGTGCGTGTTTGCGTGTGTGTGGTTGTGGGAGAAGGGGGGAGTGACAAATCNGTGTGGGGCTGCGGGTTTGTGTTTGTGTGCGTGTTTGCGTGTGTGTGGTTGTGGGAGAAGGGGGGAGTGACAAATTTGGGGAAAGACAGGTGATTGTACATCCGGTAGCTGTGTACTGGTTGTTGTAAAAACGTATGAGCTTAACTTGCAGGGTGCGCCTGAAAACGGACAGAAACGATATAACACAAGGACACAGTCGAGTTGTTCACAACAGAGAGTAGAGATTATAAACAATCAGAGAGGAGACAACGGACCAGGGAACACGTCCATATTTGAGTTTCCTAAAAGGACAATCGNGTGTGGGGCTGCGGGTTTGTGTTTGTGTGCGTGTTTGCGTGTGTGTGGTTGTGGGAGAAGGGGGGAGTGACAAATCTGGGGAAAGACAGGTGATTGTACATCCGGTAGCTGTGTACTGGTTGTTGTAAAAACGTATGAGCTTAACTTGCAGGGTGCGCCTGAAAACGGACAGAAACGATATAACACAAGGACACAGTCGAGTTGTTCACAACAGAGGGTAGAGATTATAAACAATCAGAGAGTTGAGATTATAAACAATCAGAGAGGAGACAACGGACCAGGGAACACGTCCATATTTGAGTTTCCTAAAAGGACAATCGCAAGAGCAACCAACTAAGTAACTATAGCACTGAAGTTCTTCTCGGAATATGCAAGCCAGTAAAGAGCGAACGAATGAACCACACGAAACTTCAGGGAAAATTGTGTACTCCTAAATGCGTTAGTTTATTAATAATTTATAAAAAAAAATACACGTGATTTAGCTAGGCAAGTCATACGAATAGCTTATTTCGAATACAATACTAATAAGGTTAGGATATTTGGCTGACCTGTGAACGCAGGAGATTTGAAAAACACTTAATAAATAGTTATTTAACAGCCATGGCGTAAACCAATTTCCACCCATATAATAAGTCATTGTATTGTACTCTACTCAAACTCATTCCACTAAAGAAATTAGGCTACGGTCACGCTTGCACTCAGGACGCCCTATAATGTGAGATTTACCCTAAATAGGTAGGAAAAATTATAAGCGTTGATGTTCGTATTAACTTGGTGTTACGTGGCTTAGATACGGCCTTTTTGACAAGTTTTCCTTCCACACAAAATAAATATCATTAATTATTGACATAGTTAAGGTAAAGATTTTTCGACTGGAAGTATTAAATGTAATCCCTTTATTTTTAAGTGTCTTCTTTCCCTTAGAGGATATATCAGCATACTTTCCTATTGAAATAAAGCTGTATGAGATCATTTTTTGTTTGTATATGTAAATTGCTGTGTGAACCCGCGTGCATGTATATGTCAACCCTTTAACAGTTTTCTCATTAACTGTGCTCTTGCTCAACTTATTTTAATGCAAATTCATATTTAAGAGTAAAATATAATTGATATCCTGTGACTCTTTAGTAGTTGGCCAAAAGTGGTGAACAGACACTAGCACATAACATGGGCTCGTTCTCATACAGTCTAAAGTAACTTGGGAAATACACATTGAGTAGAGAAATACTATACAAGATGTATTTGAACAACACGGACAAACTCCAGCATGTTATTTCTTACGGAAACATCAGACAAAAACTTATGTACCACATTGCTTTTAGTTTAAAATATTATGAATTACTTGCGGTTAAGTAACAAATCGGTGAATAGTAATTTGTAGGACGGAGATATTACTCCTCTGGAAACGCCATTAGTTATAACATCCCCTTCATTACGTAAATGGAGTTTGCCACCTTATTTTTGCATGAAACATTTTAATATTACACTGTAAACTATTATTTAAGACAAATTATAAATCATCACATCTAAATTAACAGAATAGGTCGTCTTGTCGAAACACGGTTCTTTAAAACACGGATCTTTAAAAAAAGACTTAGTGGCCTGATATGAAGTCAATACACTATCCACAGGACTTTTGACTGAACGAGGAACGAGTAATAGCGCTCGCTGTACTATAATGTGCAAAGTACGAGTATCGTGTGCTAGATGTGAGTCAGAGTGTGTTGCATTAACGAATGTCGATGGCAGATTGATGTATTGTGCAGAACCAAGAGGGTGAAAAAGTAGTGTATTGTGACTACTAAATCAACACAGTGTACCAAAGTGTTAACAATCTTAGGTGCATTCCTATGTACACATACAGTGGGTACAAAAAGTATTCGTACACCTACTGAGTGAAATGGTGTTACATTACGGAAGAACACTTGAAATGTTATCTATAAACGTAATAATGGCAGACAACATATACACATTTTTAATTACGAGAATGGTTATAATAATGTAAAATGCTCGGCATGATAAATACATACTTCAGACCGAACGCCCAAGAAAGTATTCTTACAGGACTGATATCCTGACTTTGTGATTTGTTAAATGGCTTTAGGCACAAGGTCAGTTTTCTTCCCCTGCAGGACGAATTGCCTACTCCTAGGTAAACGTTGCAGCCATTGTACCATCAATAAATGCCAGAGTTCCTCCACCACCCGCAGCCATGAAGCCCCAAAACCATCACGCTCGCATCTCCGTGCTCTACCGTGGGGATTATGTTTTGCGATTCATGTTCTGCCTTTGGTCTTCGCCAAACCTTCTTGCTCTCATCTGAACCGAAAAGAGTAAACCTTGATTCGTCGGAGAATATGACGGTGTTACGAAATTCCATGGTGTATTCACGATACTCATTCGCGAACTATAGACGCTTTTCCTATTTGTTTCACTTAAAAATAGCTTTTTCGTCGGAGACCTGCTGTGAAAATGCGCACTGTGCAATGAATTTCTTATAGTTTGAGAACTCACCTTTCTGTTGGTTCTTGAAGTGAGCTGTGATGCGAAATACAGCACAGCGGGACGGGACCTGGACTAACATATCTGGGTTTGTTTTCTGTTTGCTCCGTTTGTTTCTATTTATCAATACATTATTAAAATCACCGTAATAAAGTAAATGTTGATGGTTTTTCCAATATTACGATAGCTTTTACCTTGTTTATGCAGTAATACGGCCTGGTCACGTCGTGACACTGAAACTTCGTTCTTTTTTCGCCCCGTACTAACTGAACTAACAGGACCCTCGCGCAATTATTCAATTTCGTCATCAGCAACAGTATTGGACAAAATTGTAGGGGACTACTTAATGAAACCACATATTTTTCACCCAGGCTCAACGGACAATTGTATGAAGCGTTCTTGAAGAACAGCTTGCCTATTATTCCATTAAAGACATGACGAAACATTTACTCTTTGCAAGCTGGAGCCCCTGCTCATTTCAGTGTCAACTGCCGTCGGTTTCTTAGTCGAAAATTCCGTGATGGCTGGACGGTAGATGTGGAACAATTTGTTGTTCCCCACTGTCACTGGACTTTTATTTGTGGAGATTTCTGAAAATACTCAAGCATGCAACGAAAGATGTAGGGAGTCTTTATGACCGTATTGTGGAAGGCTGCGAGGCAATTGTAAATTCTCCAGGGATACAGCAGTACAACAGTGCCCTGGCGCACGTATGCGTGATGATGTAGGACATCGTGAACGTTTCTTATGAAACATCTGCAGATTTTCCTTTGATATTCCAGCTCTAATATAGTAATGTAATTGGTTTATGCGTGTTTCATATAGTTCTGGTTTTCAGTATTGGGGCACGAGGTGAGCTGTATTAAAAGCAAGCTGGCGATAATACCGAAGGAGTTCTACACAAGCACGATCCATAGACTGCCGATCGTGAAATGTAAGTAATGAAAAGGGAGATGTGGCAAGGAAACGAAGCATTTTGGACCTGTATTCACAAAATGTGTTTTCTTCTTCTGGGTACTTGGACTGTTTCCCTACAGTTTTGACGTGTATTTTTATTTGTAAGTAGCTTGCAAAAGTACTTTAGAGTAGCGGCTAGCACTCTGGTGTATGACATCAAAGAGTGGTGTTGGCGTTAAACACGCGTAAGGAGATTTTCATATTGTAAATATCTAGCGTTAGTCGATTAAATTTTATAGTTGACTACTTATACAGTACCCGTCAAAAGTTTAAGACCGTTAGTAAAATTGTTAAAATACATTACATGTTTTAAAATTTTGGTGCAATCTATGATATACAATTTTATAACATTTTTACTGTCAAAACACATATTATTATGATTAAATTATTGAAATCGGTCAAATAATTTGCAGGTTACAGAATTTGCAAGTTACAATTTTTGAAACGATTACATAACTCTAGAATTATCGCACACATTATTGTGTAAAAGGTAATGTAGACACATTTATTTTACAAATATTTTAGAGTTATTTTTTTTATAATTGCCGTTAAAAATACACTTGAAAGAAAAAATCAAACGAGATCCATAATAAATGTACAAACAATTATTTTATTTTTATTAATTTAATTCACATAGAAAAGAAAATTAGCTATAATATCTCCAAATTTGAAAACTAAATATGTTTTGTACCAGTTGAGCCAGCTAGATAGGGTTTCCTGCGGTAGTTATATCTCTTTCCACTCAAAATATAACATTACAGGTTTGTTACCAGGAAATCATACATTCACCGATTATAGCCAACCATGTTGAGACACACATTTGCAGTGGAATTTTCGTGCCGTTGTTGTGTATAAAGTTGGGAGGGGGGGTAAGTGTACTACCGAACATAAAGTGGCAAATTGTTGGAATGAGGAGCTGCAAAAACACAACGAGAAGTTACAGTCCATTTGGACGTTTCTAAGGCATGTATATAACACACAATAGATTTTTTTGGAGTCAGGTGCATAATACACACGTCAAACATTATATTAAAACACCAACAAATGTTCGTATATTACCTAATTTCCAGTATAGTTTTATTTTAAGTAGTATTAAATGATTTTACAATGTTTTCTTTTTTCTGTTATTGGCTTATGTCCTATATCATGTAAATTGAAGTTTTCATTTACATCTTGCGTGGTCCTAAACTTTTCATGTATGCTGTAAATTGTATGTTTTTCGTTAGTAATGCCAGATAATTTTCCCATACATAGTAAGCAATATATTCCTTACATGTATTGAAAGATTTCCTTACTTTTGTGTGATGAATTTCCTTTAGATTCAGGGAAGCCGGTAACGTATCATTATCTTTCATGTGAAATTACCGCACATATGCGTGGTACCCTTCAGTTACATGTAGGCTCTGTTTGATTTAATTATGTTTAGGTCAATTTACTACAAAACGTTTTTTACGGCGTATATGTGTTGCGTAACTGTGTCGAGAGCACGTATTTGTACTCCGCAAGTGGAACCAGGCTGCAAGCCGTAAACATGAATGTATCTACAAACTCAGTGCAAGTCATCCACCTTGTCTTAAGAAAGTAATTGTTATATATCTGCATCTCTCTATGCCCCCTCTCTCTCTCACTCAACGATGCAATATAATTAACGTCTCATTGCATCGTTCCCAGTTGCTAGATGAGGAAATTTTCATCAACTTTTTGGGTATTATGTATTTGGTTCTTCTGGGAACAAATGTACAACTATTTCATCCAACGCCATTTTGCTCATAAGTGAGATTTTAAATAACTGGAATTTATGGTTATCTGTTGTGAAATACGCGTAACATTAACAACGGTGACCCTACAAAACAGACATGCTGATTTGAAGAAGTAACCACATGTTTAAAACTAGAAAATTAATTGTTTGCCTGCTTTCGACTGCTATGGTACTGTCGTGAACAATTTTTTTTTGCGTCTTCTATGTATTATAAACTATTTTACAAGATTGAAGAAATTGCCTTGGATATCGGAATGTCGTCCACTGTTATACAGATGTAGAAGATGTAAGCCACATGCTTCTGACACACACATGCTGATGATGGCCTGGATTTGAATGGAAGGAACTTACTCAGTAATGTATTTAGGGAGTATTATAGAATGACTATGAAGCACTCCTCATGCTGGCAAAAGTTCTCAAATTAAATACGTTCACTCCAAACATTTATGTTGTGTTTATTTATATTTACACGTGCAAATATGTATATTTCACACCATTCTCTAAATGAAATGCAGTCCCCACAGAAGAAAAAAAATACATGTTTATGTCAAGAACATGACAACCAATAAAATTCAGAACTAAATTAATTTTTTATTAGAATATCAAAAATAATATTCCGTAGTTGAAATTTGTAGGGTTTATAATCGGTTATATTGCACCTAGCGTCTGCAAACACCTACTTTGATTTCATTGCAAAAAATTGAATACAGTATTTTTTAAACTTACAGAAATGTTTCTGCTGTTCATAGACAGTATGCTCCATTAACTGATTTTGCATACGCAGCTTACATTAATCACATTATAGGGAATTCAACCTGACAAGTTTTTACTAATACTATTGCAATTTTTTTCAATCAATAGGCTTCTGTATCTTTAATTGGTTTTAAATTATTTTCTGGTATTCATTAACAGTGTTATTATTATTGACCAACAAGTTTATTTCATTATATACACATTGATACAGTATTTACAAAAGAAATGTCTTGTTTTGACAATGGAACAGCCACTAGATCTGAAACAAGCAAAAACCAAATGGTGTTAAAAATAATTCGTTACTCATACGTGGACAGTGATGTAAAATATCATTTTATATTTACAACTAAAAATCATTGAAAAAAATTGCCCCAAATTGTTTTTAATACAACGAATACTTCAACATCAGTAAAATGTCTTTTTTTTTTCAAAGCAAATCAAATTTTTTTTCTGTATTTTTACAAGTATTTATTATTCCTTCCTTTAAAATATGTGACTTTATTCGCTATCAATCATGGATGCTGTAAGAATAAACTCACCGCTCAGCCATAGACGTGTCCGCCGTATCCGTATCCCAGGGACCTGCCGTAGGCATAGGGAGCGGAATATCCGCCGTAGTAGCCGCTACGGTACACACCACCGTAGTAGGGGCTGATCAGCTGGGCGGAGGCGGCGGCCAACACAGCCAGGACAACAAGGAGCTAAGGCACAACAAACAACACACTAAATTAGTCAGATACAACATCAATGTATAAACACTGCAAAAGTGAAAACTTACATATTTGTTAGCTGTATTTTATATTTTAGAATTCATAAATTCTCTGTGTTTTGAAGTAATCCTTAATTATAAAAGCTTAAGTATATTTCATATTAACAATAGTATACGAGTCAAGAGAACTGTCAACACGTAAGATTTATGAGTAAATCACTTAAGTGGTCAAATTTCTAATTGTATTAATTTTTCTGAGTTGAGAAGTTTATTTACTTTAAAAATTATTTCTTTGCCAGACATTTTAGACCAATATTTATGGATTACCTCACAGCTAAAACCAAGGCCACCCAGGGACTTTTGGAGTTTGGGGGCAAAGCTATTTTTGGAGACCCGGATTTTGGGATTCTTCAGCTAAGCAATTTTTGGGGCCTCCTACTTGATATAACACTACGTACTTCGAATATTGCTTACGTTTTTGTTTCTACAGTATTTTTTTAAAACACGCTGTTTGGAAAGAGGTTAATCGTTTGCTGTTAAGCTAATAAATATTAATGTTTTATAAGAAAAATAGTGTACTGTTCGCATTAAACTATCGCGAAGAACTACATATACTTTCACTGTGAATAAATTTTACTAAAAATGTTTAATTAAATTCCAAATTTTTCCAATGTTCGTAAAGAAAGGTGATTATGAAAAGAGAGAAAAAAATAGTAAATGAAACTGGTACGAAAACCGAATGCTTGGCAACGGTTGGAAATGTCCTTAATCAAGGCCAGCGATAAGAAGTACATAACTCGTGAGCTTGAAGGTAAATATTTTCAAATATCCTACATGCTGTGATTTCGAGAAGGCTGGGCAGTATTGTACCGGGATGTTCAGGAACAAGCAAATTCAGTAGGTTACTTGTTTTAAACAAACTAACCACAATATACTAACTGTTTCCTCTGCATAGCTGGGTTCTTAATAGTACACATTATTTTATGAGTGGATTTCTTATCGCCATATGAAATTACAATAATTTATTAAGGAAAAACCTTTCAAGTCTCAAGGGTTGGTTGGAGTGGTCTCTTGGGATCTGGGGCACGGGGCAAAATGCATCATTTGACCACCTCCCCCACCTTTGTGAAAGACACTGGCCAAGAAGAGTGGCGTTTTCATACCTTCAGGAGCATTAGAATACTTTGGATCTTCCAATGCCCGATACTCTTATTATGTAATACAATAATGAAGTAGTTACTTACCAGCTTGTACATGTTGATAGTGGGAATTGCTACTTGTGTCAGCGGCAAGTTGCTAGTGTCGTGTTATGCCAGCCAGCCCGGTATTTATACCGCAGTCCGAGACCTGACCTTCCTGGTTACTTAACTGTTGTCGGAGCAGGACCTTGGCCACGAGCAACCTGCCTTGGGCTACGTGCGGTAGCTAAATTCGTAGTGAAACACTTATCCTCAGGATAGCCGTACAAGTGTGAAGAATCACGCGTTGTTTACTCTAGTGCCAATAATTAAGTTATGGCAGGTACCACACGGGTTTTATTGCCAGTTTTCTCAACTGCTGCATAATTTGCTAATTTTATAAAATATTTGTTTCTCGTTTTTATTAACGTTTGCGATAACACTGATATAAACCAGTACGTTAATATTTTATATTGCGCGTCGAATACGAGATACATCCTCTATAAGGTCGAGTTGGGTTCAATTGATTTTTGAAGTAGGATATTGATATATATCTCTTCTTCTTAGATTAAATTAGGAGAGTTTATAGTAACGATTTACCCATGTACACTTTTTCCTTCGATAACGTGTCGCGGCATAAAATAAATTTCACTGAAAACAATCAGAAACCTTTTTTTTTATGCTTTCTGTTAAGTATTGTGATAAGCATCCCAGATGGAGTAAATATGATTGCCCATAGCTCTATATAAATATCTTCGTCATATTTGATGCAGAATTTCCCCGTCGTTTGTGTCTTCACTTGGCACATTTCCCACACGGCCAGAGTTCTCTTGGTCTTGGTACTGCGTGCTGTAGGTCGCGTGTTCGAGTCTGGCCAGGGGTATCTGTCCCAATTTGGTGTCCCGCCCCACTGCCGGTAGCTGTTGTCGCAATTCCTTTAGGGCGATCAGTACCCGCCATTTTGGATTTATGGAATTCTCGCCGCAGTCTGCAGTTCAAATTTTGTTTTATGTTTTACGGGACGAAAAAGCAAAAAGCACTCCATGTTGAATTTTCAGAGCATCATTGATGTTGCTAGTGTCATTTACCTGCAAGAAATAATCACGTATATCTTCTCAACTGTCACCAGTTGAAAATTAACACTTCGAGATGCTGTTATTTATGTTTGTCATTCAAAACATTACGTTAAACATTTTCTCATAGAATTTACGCCAATAAATAAATAAATACATAAGGCGGAGACTGGACCACATACAAGCTATTTTAAAGAGCCATTTTTTTTATAGATTCAGAGGATTTTTATAGTTTTGTGAATTTGTATCAGTGGAAACTTAATAAAAATTCCTAATCGGTCGAGAAATGATATTCATAATGTTTTTATTACAAATATAAAACTTTTAACTTAACTCTTTATTTGGCACTGCATAAGATGCAAAGGCTATTTGCAAATTTGGCCTTTATTACATTTTTTTTAAAACGCTAATAATTTTCTTCGTGTACAAATTCAAAACGTTAGTTCCCAGGCATCGCGGTAGCCTAACGGTTAAAGGTGTTGGTATATCGATTTGAAGTTTGCCCAGTGATGTCGATGAGGTTCAGGTTCGATACCACGTCATTCTTACAAGGCCTGTAAAAATAATCATTTGTGCAGCGCTCCTAGTAGGCGAACCTTGAACTAAATATATTTGTCTCTTGTCGGAGCGATGGTAGCGTTCCTGGTGAAAGATTGACATGCCGAACAGGTTCCAAGTTTGCCCAAACTATGGAATTCTGCGAGGAAAACGCCAGATGAATGTGTCTGTTCGGCGAAGTGGAGACTTTTATACGTAGGTCGGAACTCGCAACTCTTATGGCTCGCGTGTAAGATATAAAGAGAAAATAGTACATATTTCTAAAAGTAATTTTGTTCGAAGTTGGGTCTCAGCTAGCATGTTACTTGAAGTTACAGAAGTGGCATGTTATTTTTTTTCTGAAACCGACAATTAGTTAACCTGCGGTAAGTGTTTAAGGGCTGGCTATTTTGACTTTTATACGTTATTAAAAGTTAAAATGGAAAAACTTGCGAACAGCCTAACAACTTTCCTTGAAAATATACTCATGACGTTCTGAGTACACGGATTATTATTTTGAGCTGTAGCCTACCCTATCAATTTTGTTCATTTTTGGTATTTGAGCGATACGTTTCTAAACTCCATGTACGAAACGCAATATCGACGTTCCTACCGTTCTCCGCATATATAAAAAAATTTCACGTTCTCTGACATTTTTACCTGGACATGTGGAAGTAGCCATTCAATGGATCGTCTCGTCAGTGACGTGTCTTCCGGTGCGGCAGCAGTATCCAGGAACGCGTTAGTTTGCATGTTGGATAAAAAAGTAACTAGCCCCTGCTTGGAATTAATAATTACGTGCTTGTAGTCTTCGGCGAACCCTAGCAGCATGGCTAGCGGGATACATAATTCAAATTTTCCACCATCGTAGAATAGAACCTTAAAGTCTTCTTCTATCCCCCAGCCTGCCATTTTAGCTGCAGGATGTTGATAGTGCATCAGTGAATTATAATTATTTATGGTGGCTGTAATTCCAACATCTCTCTTCACATCCACTTCACATCCATTCAGCTCGTACGTGATTCTACTTATAATGTGCAGTATACTGTTTCTGATGATTTGGGTTGTCACAGGTACGACGCTAGCGGCCTTTGTAATCGTTCCACGGAACCTCAAATATGAATTACATCGTACAGTGTATATATCTTGGTTTTGTGCCAGGATTCAAACCTTGGGCGAGAGTACGTACGGACTCAGCAAATAGGGCGTGTATGTGTGAATTTCTGCCTTGGAGATCGCATTTTCGAATCCTGCTGGCTCATCTAGGTTTAATATTTTCAAGTCCATATTTGTTGACCGACAGTCCCAACCTTCTAAGGAAATGCACATTTTTAGATGTTAACATGCTGTGTGCTCGCCTCATACTGACTTCCCGTTTGGTGCCGTAAGCTGCTTTTATTATCTTAGTACTCGTTCCTTTAAATTTCGGACCCATCTATCCATAAATGTAGATGTACTGTTATTTCCTCACCTCGAAAATTATTCAAACGACTGTCTTGGTCTACTATAGAGACAACCACTTCCTGTACACTCTCAGTCACGACCAGGATGTAAATGGGGGTCTTCGGTACACCCACCAGCTTAAAGCCTGGAGGTACCAACACAGAAAATTCTTGTTGTGTTTGGCTGGGCTTACCGTTGAGGTATGATCTGGTAACTAAATTACAGTTTATTATTCTAATTTTAACAGGGAACATGTTTACTGGCAGGACGGATTCGTGCGTTTTCTTCGCTTCATGCTTCTTGTTCGTGAATCCGAGCATTGCAGAAAGTGTGTCGATTTTTGTAAAGTCTATCTGAGCAGCAAAATAAATCTCGCTGTGCAGCATATTAGCGTTACCCCGTAGCACCAACATCACTTTCGGCTCCAGTACACGCTTAAGGTACTCGCCTATATCTTCGATCTGATACGAACCTGTGGGTACACGCACCTCGCCTCTCCTACCAACCTCCTTGATGTAGCGAAACATGCAATTGTGTTCATCTATGTTCGGTACAGAGAAGTAGGTTTGAAAATATATGAGCGCAATGGACCATGCCCTGTCCAGGTTCAGTGGAGGAGTGTACGGAGCGCAATTCCGAGCTATTGTCCGACACGATCAGGGTTATGGACATGATTGATGCTTACAAGTAGCGTGTCCCCATTAAGTATATTTACCTTGAAAGGAAGTTCAGGCTTAAGTGATGGCAGTTCCACTCTCGTGACAGTTGCTCTGCTCCGTAGTTATAATGTAATCTCACGCCTCTCAAATACATTTTCAGTTCTGGTGGTGCCCTTAAATGACCATAGCTGTCAAAGTATTCTGCCGTATCCTCACACTTTTTATACACGGTCCAATGAGTCCCCGGCTCATGGCCGCAGCCTACTCATCTCGTACTTTGTGGCAGGCTGTTGTGTATGAACACGTCTCAGAAATTGGCTATTTTTAATTTGTGGCCAAACTTTGGTATATCTATGTTTCTGAGTGGGCGACTGGGCAGTGACTTTAAGACTGCATATTTCATTTGTTCTTTTGTTTTCTCTTTCCCCCTCCACCTACATGGTATAGACAAAGGTACAGACCACCACCATTTTTTTTTTTACCTCTAGCGAGCGCTTTGATATGTCTGTTGTGTCGAATCGCTTCGGCCAACTGCTTATTTTCTTCCTTAGCCATGTTCACCACTATACTACTTGCACCTCCGATAAAACCGCCGAGTGCGCCGAGTGCTGGAAGAACAAAGGGCAAGATGCTTCCCTACTACTTTGCTAGATTTCCTCCATGTATTCCCATTTTTTCTTCCTTCAAAATTGCAAACCCATTCCTCTCTTGACTTTAGTTTACAAAATCTTGGACACGCCCAGCCAGTTAGATGTTCGCCGAGTTTGGACTTGGGCGACTTAACTATCGACTTGGTTTTTTCGGCGAGAAAAGTGTCGGCTGCGTGTCTATCTTCCAACTTGCTACTGGTCGCATAGGTTATGTCGTGTTCCTTGCATGCCTGGTTCAATGAATTGAAAGGAATATCGCTACACTTTAATCGTCGTGCTAGACGTGTGCCAGGCCCGCAGTATTTGTAGCCGGGTGTGTGTGCCTCGAAAAGAAGTTTATTTATCAGCCTATTCGCCAGTCCGCATCCACTCTTGGTCTTACTCCCATGGCAAATTACGACATACTAACACAACTTGGTCGCCATGTCTACTTTATATTTGTTTCATGGTGTGTAGTTGCCCACTGTACCCGACCTCGAACTTAGCCTTCTGCATCATCTGACCTCGAGCGCATACAGAGCAACTTACTCACCAGGCCTCAATTGTGGTCGTGATGCCATAAGTACCAGGGGTTTACCTGTTCACGTATCAGTTCAATGGAGATTGTGCCACAGACCACCATGCTTTCAGTTCGCATAACAGCTGATGACGAAACTATCTCCCACGAATCACGTTATGGAAAGCTGCTGCCAAACACTGTGCTAGGTATCATAGCAGGACCAAGAAACTGTGGAAAGACATGTGTGCTTCTGAGCTTATTGGAGGAATATTCATGGTCGTCAGTTCGAGAATGTTTACCTATACTCTAAATTGCTCAAACAGGCAAAGTACATATGACTTGCGCAAATACTTCAAGCTACTTCAATACTACAGATATTAATTTTGATGGGTTTAAAGGTATGTGCTCATGTTGCTGGCGAGAGCCTCACAGTTTCCTTGTGATAGCTAAGGGTTGCCTGCGTTATAAGGGAAGGTACCCTATGGGATTAGATCAGTTCATTATTATACATTGGTGAACGATGAGTTACGCCATATCCAAGTTCGGTCATAGTGGCCTGAAGCATGCATCGGATAGTTTTGTTACATCTACCGACGATGGCAACTACAGTTTCGGAGGAAAACGAGCCAAGAATGTTGGAGGGCCGAAACATAATGGTGAGGCGGCTAATGAATCCTTTGTCCACAGTGTCACTTCGGAGGCTTTGCAACCATTGTCGGTACTGCAGGCGTCAAGCACTAAGTCTGAGGATTATCTTCACGCACTAACATCTGGAATGAATAGGCTCATCACTTTAGAGTCGAAATTCAACTTTATGGGGGAGCGAATTGGAGGCAATTCAAGTATTGGCTGCAAATACAGATACAGAACTGAAAACATTAATGGAGAGTGTGGTCAAACTCTCTGCCTTAGACATAAAGCTCACGACTATGGATGATCGCCTTGTCTGGATGGTTGTATTGTGTGCAAAATTCGATGGTCAAGTTAGTGAATTGACTGAGGTGGTGAACAAATGCTCTGCTTTCGGTGGTTGGTTCGAGGCTATGGAAGACAGGTTGTTAACCAGGATTGTTTGTGCCTTGTCTGATACGAATTCCGACGATGAATTGTGGCTTCATTGCAAGCATATTCGGGATGACATAACCTGCATAAATGCTACTGAGTTTGTTATATATACTATGTACATCCTGCTCGATGTTTTAGTACAATAACTGCTGCTGCCGAGGATTTACATAGCATAATTTAAAGTGTGCGAAATAAATATTTAATGGCTAAACATGCACCTATGGACGCTAATAATTTGGGACAGGCGTTCTGACTGATCATATTGCTGCTAGATACTTTACAATGGCAAACTGTTCCCCCTTCTGAAATAAAGAAAGAACCATATATCAAACCCAGGACCTGGAGGAAGCGCAAGTTACTTCCGGAAGATAGTGCAGCTGATAAAAATGATTTACTCTTGGCACTTGGAAACATAAAAGGGACAAACGTAATTTGTGCAACTCCACCATTCGCAATTACATGACATCATACACAACACAGTTAAATGATGGAATGTATGGTGTTTAAAGGCAAAATAAGAAGTGGTTCTTGGGGAACAGGCAAATTTTTTATCTGCTCAATGATTTTATACAGATTGGTGATGAAGCTATGAGTGTATCACCAGGCCTCTATGAATTGTTATTAAAATGTGAGCCTGGCCTGTGCTCATGCGAGGTGCTTCGCCAATATAAGCGCCTACTTACCCTTACAAGTGCGCATTTTGCTGACAATGACTTTTCCAGCAAAACTTATAAGGACAAGGCACATCCCAAGTTCCCCATTATTGCTTATCTGTTTCCAGACATTGGCTTAGCGAATGGTATGGGTCTGACATTTAAACTGGATGGAAGCAATCGACTTAAGTATGTTGTTAGTTTAAAGATGCTAATGAGTTCATGACACATCCACAACTGCTAATTGCATCTCAGCATACTGGCAATAATTCCCACATTAACGAAATTGTGAATATTTTAGAAGAACTGCATGGAGGTGGGTACATATACTAAAAAAGTTTCATGTGCAGATCGCTGATGAGCTCCACAGGTCAGCATGTCGTAATTATCTAAGGAGAAAAATACTATTCGTTGGGTTGAAAGGTCTATACCAGGCCACCTAGTTGAAATGATACAATATGCATATGTTAATAAGGGATTTAGATATATGTTGTCAGTCATATATTGTTACAGTAAGTATGGGTGGGCTGTACCAGTTTGTCGGAAATGTGGCTATGATTATAGCAACACAATGAAGACTATTTTTCAAACCCCCAAGCATTTACAGACTGACGTTGGTCGAGAATTCATCAATCCTGTGTTTCAGGTGCTGATGATGCAGCATGGAGTGATACATTACAGTGCCCATGGCAATATTAAGGAATCCATTGTGGAATGGTTTAATCGTGTTTTTTATACTGTAAGGGGGCGAAAATTTTGTTCTCGAGGAAGTTACAAGCAGCTGGACATGTTGCCTCGGCTGCTGACATCCTACAATCACCGAGTACATAATATTATACTTAATAGACCTGAGGACATTAAAGATAATTCTTTGCTGCAAACTGCATACAAGGCCGATACGAGGAGGGTAGACACTCGGAAGCCAAGAGCATGCGTCTGTGACTATGTTCGCATTTTGCGAGACAATAGCATGTTTGCCAAAGGTTATAACCGAATTGGAGCACTGAAGTATACAGGATTGTCAATATTCGCCATTACGAACCAAAGGCCTATTATCTTGAGATATGGAAAGCACTTTTCTCCAATGATATTTTTATGATAAATAGATACATCTTACAAGATTCCCCGACATCTATTTGGTTGGAAAAGTCCTTCGGCAGTCGGGCAATATACTGCTCATAAAGTGGCTTAGCTTGGAATCCCGATACAACAGTTGGGTACACAGCTCTGCAATTACCGATGGGTAATTGGACGCCACCTCACAAGAGCGAGAGAGAGATGGCTGTCTGAATGTATTTTTATGTACTCTACTGTTTTTTTTAGAAAGGATATGAATAATGTTAATTTATAATTATTCTCTGTGTTTTTTTGTATTTGTCATTTCCTATACTCGTAGTCAGACAAGTGCATACTAACAGGGATGTGATTGTGTGTGTTCTGTCACAGGGACGGTTCGTTCTCATGACTCGAAGCAATAAATTTATGTTTCTGATCTGGGGGAAAGAGTTGGCTGTGTCCCATTTTATTTCATCTTGGAAGAGTAGTGCTTTTGTAATTTCGAGAGAAATAAATATGCACATTGGGGCAGGTGGTATTGCAGCTGTGTTTATCTCTGGAATTTTTTGTGAGGCAAGAGGTTTGTTGACAAAATGTAGTGGGCCAGTTTCACCTCCTTCCAAACGCCCACGACTCAGCGTAGCCTTGGTTCAGCCCCTGCCCAAACTTCGCGACCAAGAATGGTCACAGGTTCTGGAATGGTTAACGCCAATGGGTTCGTGGAAGCAGAAAAATTGCTTTCCGATGTAATTTGAAAACATATATCACTCAAAACGAGAGCAGGTCGGCGAAAGATATTTGTACCGCTTTAGCATCAATAGAGAAAAATATTGTTAGACAACTTACCGAAGAAATCGAGGAGCACACACAGGCTCCTAAAATTCAACATTTGGTTGGAATGTGATTATACGAAACTAGAGGTGTTCGGCGAAGTCACAGATAACAGGGTCTTCAAAACAAAAAATGTGGCAGTTTTCGAGGCTAGCGATATCGAAAAGGCTGTACGAAACAGCCTGTAAAACATATGTGGAGAGGAGGAAACGTATATTTCGAGGGTTTTCAGGTGGGCATTACAATCAGTCAATCACCTGTAGCTGTGTGTCAACAAGCTGGACCCACTTTGTGTATCATCTCACATCGAGCTACCAGAATCCATCAAGCGGAAAAAAGCCATAATCAACCCGAAAAACACAAACGACCACATGTGTTTCAAATGGGCCTTTCTGGCAGGTTTTGTGGAAGGGAGAAACTGTCAGAAAATCGACCACTGCTACAAAGCCCACGAATCAAAATTTGATTTCTCTGGCCTCGAATTCCCGACCCTGCTCCACCACATATACATTTTTCAGAAAAATAACTCTGGAGTTTTCATCAATATATATGGCATAGACAAAAACCAGAAGATCTACCCTGTATGTGAGGTCAATGAAGAGAAGGATCAGCACATCGACCTCCTCCTCCTCCTCCTCACCGAAGATGGGAACATACACTATTGCTATGTAAAAAAATTTGAGAGTTTGGAGAGCTCGCAGATAATGGCTCATGGTCACAATATTCATATATGCAAGCGGTGCTTCACCTATTATCATAATTTACCACGAACGAAATTCTAGACTTACAGGCCAGCAGTGCCTGTAAGAACAAAAAAAATACTGCAAAGAGAATGCTCCACTGCGTGCTGAAATGCCACAGCCAGGTAAAGATGGACTACCGCCAGTATTGAAATTTAAGAACTATCACTACATTAATAAATTGCCCATAGTTGTTTATGCAGATTTTGAGGCCATTCTAAAACCGATTCACACCTGCGAACCAGACCCCAGTCGTGCAGACATGTATGCCTACGAGAAGCATGAGGCATACAGCTTATGCATTTACGTCCATGTGGACAACAATGTCATTCCAGCGACACTAATATCTACGCTGAGTCAGGACCCCTTTATATACATGGGGAAGATGAGGAGAAAAAGTTAATGGAGGCAATTTCAGGTATCGGCAACCAAGTGAAATATATTTATGCCATATCGAAGCCGATGGAGCCACTCATCCCCCCAGAAAAGACCAGTTATATCAGAACGACGAGCTTCTGCTATTGTACTGCTCCATTCACGCACGAAAATTACAAGGTGAGGGACCGCGACCACTTCACGAGACAGTACATCAGGCCCTCTTGCACCAGCTGCAATTTGCTTCATCATCGCCCCAAGAAACTTGTCGTCTTTTTCCACAACTTTAGCTACGATAAGAATTTTATCATCAGGCAGCTGGGTATGACGGAAAATATATTTTCATCATTCCACACACGAGCGAAAAAATGATAATATTTCAAAGCAGCTGGGGAAAAGATTTTCTATCCAGTTTGTAGATACCTTCCAATTCATGGCTCGCAATCTGGCATCCTTGGGTAAGTATCTGCCTCGAAATCAATTTAACAACACAACCAAGTTCTTCAGTGGAAGCCAACTGTCTCTCATCCCACAAAAAGGATTTTTTCCCTTTGATTATGTCGACAGCTGGCAGAAGTTGGACGAGCAGCAGTTGCCTCCGAGAGAAGCTTTTTACAACAGGTTGGCGGGCTCTAAGATCAGCGACTAAGAATACGCTAATACCCAGGCCATTTGGCAAGAGTTTGTCTGTAGCAGTCGTATGGAATATTCAGAGTTGTACCTGAAGACGGACGTTCTTCTCCTGGTGGACGTCTTCGAAAATTTCAGAAATTTGTGTTGTCAACATACAAGCACGATTGTGCACATTATGTCAGCATGCCGGGATTTGCGTTCGACGCCATGTTGAATACGACTGGAGTCGAACTAGATATTCTAATAGACTACAGCATGCATATGTTCGTCGAGGAAGCGATCCATGGTGGCGTGGCCCAGTGCATCAAACGACATGCGGTGGCGAACAACATCTATGCACCAGAAACATATGATCCCAGCAAGCCTACCATCTTCTTACAGTATCTCGATGCGAACAACCTGTATAGCTGGGCCATGTCACTGCCATTGCCAATACACAACTTTAGTAGGCCGATGTTAACATCGACATCATGTCCATACCAGACGATTTGACGACCGGTTACAACTTGGAGGTGGATGTCGAGTATCTTGCGGCCCTGCACGAGGAACACCATGATTTACCATTCCTTCCTGTGAACCAGTGCCCACCAGGCTCGAAACAGCCAAAGCTTTGACAATGGTGGAAGACAAGAGCCGCTGCATTGTTCATTACCATAACCTCAATCAGCTCATCAAGATTTACCGTGTACTACAATTCGAATAGACTGCATGGCTAAAGCCTTACATAGATTTAAATACTGCAAAGCAACAGGTGGCCACCAACAATTNCAATTCGAATAGACTGCATGGCTAAAGCCTTACATAGATTTAAATACTGCAAAGCAACAGGTGGCCACCAACAATTTCTAGAAAGAATTTTTTAAATTAGCTAACAACCCAACTTCTGGCAAATCAATGGAGAACAAAAAAAATTACAAAAGATATAAGTGGTGTGTAATGATAAACGGCTCAAGAAATTGGTGGCAAAGCCGGCATTTCTGGACAGGACCATTTATGAAGAAATTCTTTCCCTGATTCGACCGCAGCACGAATCAATATTGTTCGACAATCCCATATATGCAGGGTTCGCAGTGCTTGACGTGTCCAAAGCTCTAATGTACCGTTGTCTATATGCCGTGATGAAGACCCGGTACAGAGAGACCTGCAGTTCCTCTATATGGACACGGATTCGTTGCTGATCGAGATTAGAACCCAGGACTTTTACTAGGACATGGTTTCGGAAGCAAAGTTATTTGCAGAGTTTGACACGAGCGACTATCCCACGAATCACAAGTGGTTTTCGTCCATCAATAAGAAGATAAAAGGCAAGATCAAGGACGAATGCGATGGGTTGATCATGGCCGAATTCGAGGTGCTACGGGCGACACTATATATATATATATATATATATATATTCAAATGAGGGGGAAAACTCACAAAACGTGCCAAGGGAATTCAGAAATGCGTGGTGAAAAATAAAATAAAATTTGAAGACTTCATGGATGTTTTGAACAATCATACGAGCATGAGGGTGAAGGTCCACGTAATTCGCTCGCACCAACATGTCCTGTATTCGGAGTGCATCAACAATATGGCACTACGATTGACAGATGACAAGTATCCCTGTGGCTATTGTAATATTTAGGTGTCCTCTGAATTTTGTAGTGTATGATTTTTTGTATATTTTGTGTATAGATGTCTTCTTCATTTGGTAGTATGTTATTTATTGTACACAGATTTTCTCTGCATTTTGGTCTATTTTTTCTGCATTTTTGTATGTGTATTGTCCACATTTGTGCTTTTTTTTTTTTTTTTTTTTTTTTTTTTTGCTATTTCTGCATTTTGTCGTTTGCGATTTTTCAATATTTGTCCATTTTTGTATATATGTTCTCCGCACTTGTATGTTTTTCCTGTAAATTCGTACATATGTTCTCCGCATTTGTGTGATTTTTATCTGCATTGAACTATTGGGTTTTCTGGACTGAAATTTTATCTTGTGTTTTTGGTGGTTGCAGCAAAATTAATTATTTTGGCAACAATTCGTGTCTTCAATAATTATAGCCTGGCTTCTAAAACACCTGTGTACCATACACTTGTGACTCTGGCATAAAAAAAATATTTTTGATATGAGAAAAAATATCAGAAAAATATATACTTTTCTCCAGGGTTAGAAGTGTTTGATGCGCAGCCTGACCCAAGTCGTGGAGTCATGTACATGGTTAAAACATGTACGCGTGGTAAGTTTGAGGGGAAGCGGAACGACATGATCAGCATAGGAGGCAATCACATCCGGAGACGTGGTAAGAGTGGCCTAGTTGGGCAGAAGGAGGTGGAAACCTGCCAACAAATTAATGAAGGCAAGTAATTGGTCGATTAAATAAAACATTAAAAAAATTGGCTAGGGTGGTGGTGGAGGAACCTGCGGAAATGTACGTTTTTTAACAATTTTTTTAATAATTTTTAAAATAAATATTTTAAAATTTTGGGATTTTTTTGGGATTTTTATGTGTTTTTAAATACGTTTTTTAAAGTCTTTAGAATTTTTGGGGTTCAAGGTTATCCAAGGTCATGGAAATATGGTCAAGGTCACTGGTCAAGGTCACTCACATCCTATATGACTGTTGGGTGACGTCACAACTTGACGGCCGGTGCCTGGCGCCTATTCCTGAATGTGTTGTGCCCCATTTAAAATGCATTATGCCCGAATCGGCAAAATCATTCTACTTAAAATTGTGTGTAATTATTTTTTTATGAGTTCTTTATGTGCATAACTCTATTAGAAGCCATTATCCTTTTACCTTAACATTCTTCTATTACTTTTGGAAATTTTTCATTTTGGGTATAGATGTACGTTAGCTCTGGTGTTCCATATGTTAACGCTCAAAGTGCCGTGCATCTCTCAGATGGGATCCTAGTTCAACCACTGCAAGTCAGACAGTTTATTCATCAGTGCCATGCCTCTTGTTTCGTGCTTATTATGCAAAAAATAAAAAAAGGACGGCCCATGTGCTCAGCTAATATTCCTCACAAATATGCACAATACGTTTATTCTGGCGATTGTATTTGAATCCTCTCCTTCCGGTAGACAAGGAAGCTTGGCAACATCTGTTAACAACACCGAGGACCGTATCAAGTCAGCGAAGACAAATTTCTCAACTATAAATTAGCCAGAGTCTCGTTTAGTTACACTTAACGCAAATAATTAACACATGTTTTATGTATGATTTTGAAACTTCGTTCATTTGTTCGGCATTCACTGTAGGACTCCCGTTGTCCACGACGGTGTGACGTCAAACTCAAACTTCCGTCTTTTGTTCCGAAATTGCGCTCACCGCAAAAATAAAGTTTCAGTAAACTTCCTTAACTGTAAATGAAGATTAAAATCAATACACAATACCAGAAACTTGTTATATATAAGGATGCAGATATATAGTCTATTCGCGGTTTCTTCACACTTTTTGAATCTAACCTTTCAAAAATCACTCTCGCACGTATGACGTTTTTGGTTATTTCCTAAACATAGCATGTATCACAAGTGTTTCATACTTCTCATAACGTAAACGTGCGTTAGTTTTTGGTTAAATCGAACTTTTACTTATATTTTACCTATAAATGGTAATATTTATTTTATATGAGTAGAACCAGTGAGAAAACCGGTGTGTTGGTAACATCCAGTAAAAAATAGTTCTCATGCAAAACATTATTTAAGTGAGTGCGCACGAATGTGGTGCAAAGTCTCTTTGGTGTAATTTTCTAGACTTGGTTAAACTTTTTTTACATTAGGCGGAGGAATATCCTGGAAGTAGAACTTCAGCAGGGCTTCAAAAAAGTTGGAAGTAATCGTGAATGGACTATAGAAATGTCGACTGTTGCTACTATACAGGAAAACAGTTCGTGTCTACTTGTATTTTAAAACACTTTAGCTCAGTCAGTTTCACAACTGGATAGTTTTAACTGTTACGCTTCTTAAGAGCTTGCTCACTAATCGCAGGCGTTCAAAACCATTGTAAACTGATTATAATATTGAGAGAGGTGGCGTTGTGGTAACCCACTGGACTCGCATTCGCGAAGACTTGGGTTCAATTCCCGGTACGGCCATTCCGATTTAGATGTTTCATGGTTTTTCCAAAATAACTCCAGACGAATGCTGTGATAGTTCTTTACTGCACGCCATACTGATCGAAACATTTGTTCACGCCAACAAAATACCTGTTCGTATAGGGTCTAATTTATATTTTGTAGCCCCAGCGAAATATTCTGTTGAGTAAATAAAACTTTAAAGGCAACAAAATTGATTTTGTTCATCTAACAAAATAAACTATTGAATAAACAAAACACCTGTGTTGGATCCAAAAAAATTGAAATCTCAACCAAAGATTCGGTTTAATTAACTTTATTTGATTGCCTTCTTTCGAAAATAACAGCTCGAGAGTTTGTTTGTTATTTTTTGTGACAATTAGGAGAGCAACTAACCGAGTTTTTAGTACATTTATGTTGCTTAATAATGGTGCAAAACTCCTACGAAAAACATGTTCAACAGGAAACTAACAGTAAAACTGTAAAACTTGAAATATTCATTAACGGTCGTTGTGCAGTATTTGAGTTGTATTTATATAAAAATATTCACGTTTATTCGGTAGGCACTTTAGCTGAGGTCGCTAAGGCGTAGTGCCTATTTGCAAACAATCTAGTTTCGACTCTCGGCCGGGCTTTCATGTTTTTTAATAGCCGAAAGTGTTCAATGTACGTAGAGCCCAACAAATCTTTAGTTGCACCAACCAAATCGTACAATCTGTGGCAACCAAATAAAAACAACAAAATTATTTGCTTTCAACAACAAAATATTTATCTGTCCCTATATAAGCAATTAATTTAGTTGCGCCAAAAAAAAATTTTATTAAAAAAAAAACCTTTTCTTCTGTTCCTTCCCCACCCCTGCCCATCAATGCAATTCTGAATAACCCAGTCAAATATCACCAGTGTGTTCTTGCAGATATGAGGCAAATAACCAGAGAAAAAGTGCCGGGTGTGCAAGTAGGATATTGATATGTAGCCGGTGTGAAATTATATTCGCAAAATCTGATTTCAGTGAAGACGACAAATTCCCTACGTACATATTTTACTTTTTTTTTTTTTGACAATTGTAGGAAAACTGCCATTGATGTACGGAAATAAATTTTATCATTTGTGCTTTTGTCGATACGTTTATGCAGTAATGTAAATTTACAGGCAGTTATAAGCGTCCGTCAGGTACTGGCTAGGGAACTCGAAGCTGGACGACGAATGTGCAGAAAGAACACCTGTTCTCTAAGGAGCTTATTAACTCGACCACTCGTCCGTGGAGGGCATCCACGCTATCTTCAGCGAGAATCAGCGATATCGAAGCATATTACAACAAGAAAATACTCCGCTCTAATACGCAGCAGTTTACTCCGGTATTGACGGCAGTTTGGACGTGGTATCGTGGGAGGAAGTTATTTACTAACACGCTCAAGGCCGGGCTACTGGACAGTTTCCTTAGCAAATGTGGGCCTTGCCTTTGGGCGTCCCGTAAAGGAACTGTGGCGAAAACATGCCGAACAAGGCAACTCTGTGAAAAACACCTCAAGAACAAGTACGTCGTAAATACGTCACGGACGAGAGCCTTTAATACACTAATTTTTATGGACCAAGGATTTTCTTAAGGGACGCATATGTCCCGTTAGGTTTTTTTTAATGGAAACTCGTTCTTTTAGTTTGATTGCCAACCCCAATCATTTAAACAGAGTGGAACTTCTGGTAGCAATGGAACACGTTGGCTAGTAGACCGTCGTGTCTCGATTTTATCTTTGAAGTTTAAATAGCGATTGTATGGTGTGATATCGGTCATTTTTAATTGAGTGTGTTCACTGCGAAACGTAAGTAAAAATAGAGAACAGAAAGACCAAGATCTAGGAATCAATAGACTTACTAATAGTCAATAAAATTCTACAACGAACTATAAAATATCTAGCAATAAAAATAAAAAACCAAATAGATAATTATATAACACAGTTACAATGGAAACAAGAAGGAAAATTAAAGTCAATTAAGTAGCAAAAAAAAAAAGCGAACACGGGAATTAACCAAAGCGGCTGTCATACAGCAAAGACTATCAAAAAGTTATATTAAACATGCAGTACGAAGATAACTCAAACATAGGGGACACAACGAAAAATAAAAAGGAAAACGCAACAGAGAGAGAAACAATGATACTTGACGTTTCGTGACGTGTAATCTGGTAATGTGTATGATACAACTAGTGGATGTCAGTGACGATGTTGGAGGGCACTTGAAGGCGCACAGCTACATCAGCTTTGCGGCTTGTGTCTGGTCAACTGGCGCGTTAGCTGTAGGGGCCTGCGCCGATTGAGTGTGTCTCAGCCTTTCGTTGTCGGTCATTCGCGTAGCTTGTACTCCATAAGGAAGTCAGGATACTGTTATGAGAGGGTCTCTTACTTAGGATCCGACTGGATTCCTACGCTACAGCGCGATAAAGTGGCATGTATATACACGAACAATTTAATTGGCTTTCGATAAGAATATTAGACATTTGACAAGATGCTAAGACGACGAAGTTTCTGTGGTATGTATGTGAAACAATACTTGCGCTTCAATACATGTGTAGGTAGGGGCAGGGACTCACTGCTTTACTCACTCTGAACGGAGAGGTTAGTGATTTCCTCTGCGCACAAGGCGTTAGCGGCAACCACGATATTAGACGGACAGGTATTGACACTGAGCTGAAAAGCTGACAACCATGCTGACTGATTTAGTTCATGAATTAGCCGCAAAACACACTTGTATGAGGATAACTACAGTATTTATTATGTAAATGTTCATTAAAATTAATTGTTAAAGAATACATTCAAACTTTTTGTGATTGATAAGATATATTATTGTAATTTTGGGAAATTAAGAAAAAGGTAAGCGTATACTCTTAAAAAAAAAGTGAATTCTACTGCCAAGGTATTAGCCATAGAGATAAGACGTACTATCTTCTTACCTCCATGGGATTATCCATATGCAATCAACGCAAAACCACAATATTTGGGAGGGACCACTGTGGCTGAGCGGTTAGCCTGCTCGCCTCCCACCAAGGCGAACCGGGTTCTATCCCCAACCGGGTCACCGAATTTTCGCATGTGGGAATCGTGCCGGACGATGCCGCTGGTCGGCGGGTTTTCACGAGAATCTCCTGTTTCCCCCGCCCCTTCATTCCGACGCTGCTCCAAAATCACTTCAATCACCTCAATCACCCTCGTCGGATCTCAAGACCTCGTTGTTAAGAGCCGCCCAAATCTCTTCACTTGCACTATTTTGGTACAACACTATGCGCCTACTTCATAAACTAAATTGGTCAATTTGAGTGTCAACTCGCGAACACTAGTAGATAGGCAAGAGTCAATACCTGTCCTTCTAAAGCCGTGGCGGCAACAAAGATAGGTGGAAGGGGGGTCCATGATCTAGTCCTTGGAGCTACTCTGGTCTTGATGAGATAACTAATACAGTCTGAGATTTACAGCGTCACCCGTTGTACGCGAACGTCGCCTTATTCCCACAGCAGTTGCGCGTCACTGTCTTGATCGAGAACTGTTTACTCGCACTGCCTGCTGGGGCTGGCGAGCACTGGGTGGAAGTAGAGTGATGGCGAGGTTTGGGCATTCTCTACTGGTTACAGCATCACCGTCTCTAGCGCTATCAAACTAACAGTTATTCTGGGTCACTAGATGGGGCCGCGGTGGCTGAGCGGTTAGCCTGCTCGCCACCCACCAAGGCGAACCGGGTTCAATCCCCAGCCAGGTCACTCCCGGATTTTCGCGCGTGGGAATCGTGCTGGACGATGCCCCCGGTCAGCGGGTTTTCTCGGGAATATCCCGTTTCCCCCACCCTTTCATTCCGGCGCTGCTTCGTACTCACCTCAATCACCCTTATTGGCTCTCAAGACTCTCAAGACCTCGCTACCCAAATCTCTTCACTCACACACTCACTGGGTCACTGGATGATGCTACATCCATGTGTATTGCCTGTCAGCAGCGACAAGCCTTGCACATGAGTTCGTGTAACCCATCGATACAAAATATGTAATATTTATGTAGAAATATTTGTGCATTTACATATCTTTGTGTCTGTCAGTGTATGAGGTAAAGGAGAAAGGTGGTATTGTGGTTAAAATTTAAACTATGGGTGTACTAATGATGGGTTTCACCTACCTGTATTGTAAGAGGGTAAACTAATTTTAAATCATGTTCAGCCAGGACAGGGTTGTAATGGTTGCATTCTAGAGTAATGAAAGTTACGCTCATCTACTGTTGCTCCTTATAAAATGGATCTGTTGCCCAAAGGGTCTATTTAATTATTTCATAAAACAGTTTCGTTTAACTTGTTTAACGGCGAATTCAACAGTTCTGAAATTACCCTTTGAAAAATGTCCTCGCAACCATTGATAGAGGTAATAACATTTACTTGCTATGCTGCATCGGGACGTACCCGGAAATTAACAATATTGGTGAGGAGAGAACCCACCATCTCCTGAATGCGTTATGTATTGGCAGTTTTGTTGCCACATGAGAAAACATTCTCGATCCCTAATGTGACTGCACATATATGTGTTTACCTACACATACACATATACATAACATATAAACACTGACGTGGACCCTCGTGTTATAGCAACGTAGCACTCAGGCCTCTCGCCTGCCCTCGGCGAGCCAGAGTTACGTTCCCGCCAGAGTCAAACCATGTGGGAAACGTAGCGGCTGGTGGGTTTTCTCGGGACTCTCCCACTTACTCCGCTCTTGCATTCTGCCAATGTTACACTTCCGCCTCTCATCACATTGAGTCTTAAACGCCATATATATATATATATGCATTCATCTTGGCCTATTTGAAAATAAACATATACTCACCAAAATTAATTTATAAAACTAATGTAACCAAGCTAGGAATCACGCACGTCCAAAATAATATTTCTTTCGCCCTCTTAAAACTGAGAGGAGCGCACCAGGTGGTGCGCCGACAATAGGGAATGTTCCACGCCGCGGAGTGTCCACTCAGATTCAAAACCCTCTGCCAGAGTCTCGTCTTGCTCAGATAAAACACAACCGAGTGCGCCTACTTCAAATAGGCCGCCGTTCTATTTCACCTCTCTCTACTTCAGTATTATCCTATGCTCACCGTTAACAGAGCACTTTGGAAAGCCCTGTTCATGATCTACTCTTCTGCCCTCTTAGTGTTCTTCTGCAACACGTAAAGTTAACAACGTTCTACCATTGACGCGATCACTTTATTCAGGCGTCAGTTAGATGCAACTTTGAAATTGTTAGAAAAGCAATTATGTTATAGACTGCTCACAGTAAAGTGAACACTTTCAATCAACCTTCAAAAAAAAAGTCTACTGCCCGTAACTGCGTATATGCTACCGTTTGCACTGGCATGCAAGCTCCCTGTTATGTTAGCTAAGAAATTTAGTAAAATAGTNGAAATCAACCTTCAAAAAAAAAGTCTACTGCCTGTAACTGCGTATATGCTACCGTTTGCACTGGCATGCAAGCTCCCTGTTATGTTAGCTAAGAAATTTAGTAAAATAGTTTCGCGTCTTGACATTGTAATGTTTAAATTTATGAGTAAACAAGCGGGGTTTTCTCTGATTTATAGCTTTGTACACGCTAGTATACGAGTTGGAATATTAGTAACACATTTAGGTTCGTAAAAAGTTCAAGTTTCCACTAGGATTATGCATGAATAAAGTGATCAGACACCTGGCAGCATTAATTTTAAGTATGGCGAAGGAATACAAACTGAGGATAAAAGTAGGTCTTAAGCAGGGCTTTCAAAGTTCTCAATTAACCGTAAACAACCCATACAAATGTTCTGCTTCTTTCTTTTATGCACGCATAACTCAAACAAACGCGACGTTAGTGCAAGACGTAACTAAAGGCTATGCACGGTAAAGTGAGCACTTTTGAAAGCCCTTTCATTTGGAATAACAGCCTATAAATATATTTTATTTTAACCGTAGACGTTAACTTCCGAGTGCGGTGGAATATACACACTGTGGCTGAAAAGAAAAAGTAACTAGGGCTTCAAAAGTGCTCACTTTACCGTGAACAGCCTATAGTTTTTCTACGTCGGTGCCAAATTGACAGGGAGCGTAGCAGTCGTTTTNGTGCTCACTTTACCGTGAACAGCCTATAGTTTTTCTACGTCGGTGCCAAATTGACAGGGAGCGTAGCAGTCGTTTTTTGCATGTAGTTAGAAGCAGTATTTTTTTTTCAAAGGTTGTTCCAGAAAGTGTCGTCAGGAGAACGACAATGCCAGTGTATACCAGTGAGGCGCAAGGATACTCAACAGGCGGGAAGAAGAAATCGATCAGAGCTCTCAACAGCGCTGAGCCCTTAGCGGACCAGGTTAACACGTGTTGCACGCCGACGTCAAATAATTTTCAGNCAGAGCTCTCAACAGCGCTGAGCCCTTAGCGGACCAGGTTAACACGTGTTGCACGCCGACGTCAAATAATTTTCAGCTCGCTCCAGTTGCGTTGTCGAAACACGTGTAATTCGACACGGCCCGCGGGACCTTGTGCCCACTGAGATCGTTTATCACTCGCGCCGTCAAGCGGCTAAAAAACACTTCTGACAAAAGGCGGTTGCGGCCAGTCNAAAAACACTTCTGACAAAAGGCGGTTGCGGCCAGTCAACGAATGACTTGCGTTCAAGGATGTAGATGACGACCGTTGCCAAACCACGAGCGGTGGTTACCTCTGTGATTTATCAAGAATGACGGGTAGTTTCCAACAGCGGATTGATGGAGGCACGAAATACGCTGGAGAATCAATTTCTCGTTGGGACGGAGATAATTGCAGCCGGTAGGAAACCGCCGGGAGGAAAATAACTTGCTGGAAACTTATTTAGTCGTTTTCCGAATGTTCCAGTGGAGTCATTTGTGCTGATCAGGAGCCCTCTATATGATTATGCATTACGGACGTAGGGTGTCGTTAATGAATGACTAGTCCTGCACACTATCTAGCCCGATATATTTTTGACTTGAGGAGAGTATGACATCACTTCACTAATTTCCTGTATAATATGATTCATAACGAGTACAGACCCTACCATTTGGAGTTATAAAACGGCGCTAAAATAGACATAGTAGATTTGTACATAGGTACTCGCAAGGATGTAATTGTACACTGACTGCTGCCACACTAAAGATTAGTAGACTGGTTTTCGTTTTCTGCCCATGTCTCCCAAAAACTGTCAAATCTATATATTTTATGTATAACGTAAAGTTTGGTTACAATTGGTCCTAACCTCCAACCCAAAGTTTTACGAATAAAGCCTCGTCTACAACCAACTTGACGTTAAACGTTACCATAAGAAAACTGGCATGTCTACAACTGACGTTAAAAGGTATAAGAATAAAACATCCTTCTGTAAAAAAAACTTGGTGCCGCAGACTTCATACTTACGCTCAAAATTTTTGTATACGTTTTGCATTATTTGTTAATTGATTTCGTATAACATTAACAGAATAAAATCGCACAGAGATGTTGGTGCCAACTGTTGTCAAATGTCTGTACTATTTGTTTTCGCTTGCCTGTGACGTCTTGAAATCTAATTGGCTGGCGTTAAACGTTAAACGCCAAGACTTGAGTGTTGGCCAACTTTTAACGCGTTGCGTTTGACGTTTAGAGTCGCGGCAGACGTTAAACGTCGATTGTAGCCAGAGCCATTACTCTCCACGGATTCACAACTTATTGTAACGCGTTATTGTAGCGTCAACGCGATTGTAGCCAAGCCTTAATAATGACATTTTGCGTAACTCAGCCATTAGTGCCGTCAAAATGGTTACAGTTGGGAATCATGTTATATTCAAATGGCTTGGTCACTAAAGAAATCCCGTTTTTCTTATCACGTATGTAACCATAATCACAGGTTCCCTCATTATTTAAAAAATTTTAACTCACGCGAGAAAATTCGGACGTAGGAGAAAACATACGCCCTTCCAGAAATTATGTTAAATAGTCCTGTATACCGTATCCAGGTACGAATTTTNAGGAGAAAACATACGCCCTTCCAGATATGCTGTTAAATAGTCCTGTATACCGTATCCAGGTATGAATTGTAATATCAAGTTATGTAGTTTGGTTAATAAATCCAAGATGTAGAGATTTATTCACTAAACGCAGAGACCCAAGAATTTCGCGAGTTACAGCGGTGGTAGGATAGACTTCAAACATTTGTACTTGCTGGTTACCTAAGTGATTGGACCACTTGTTCACTGACAAGCCTCTGCATAATTGCGAACAAGTGATACGCGTGTAGGAAAATAGCGAGTGAATCATGTACAGCGTAGTACAGGCTGAAGGGCTTATTGCGAACAAATGACAGCACCTGGCTTGTTCAAATAACTGCCAAGCCGAACCTCGCCGCCAAACGAACTCTTGAAATTTTCAGGTCTCTAGCCGTAGGAAAGGATCCTAATAGCGCGAATTGACGCGTCCAAAATTGAAGTGTGTTTTTCACGTCCACGGCTATGCAGACACGTTAAAGCCAGACTGGACGTGGTGAGTGTTGTGGGGTCCGAACAACCTGTAAGCCAACTGTGCGCCGGGAAAAGGTTTGTTTTGTTGGTGGAGTTGCCTGGTGCATCTCAGGTAGATGTGCGTGAATTTCGCAAATTCTTTCGGTAGCAGGTTACAAACCAAGCTTAAATGATATTCTAGTGCTCCTTTTACGATTGCGCCGCAGTGGTCATCACACGCCCTGTTCGACTCTTAAGCGGAAATGCCACGATGGAAGATATCTTGCACGATCCCATGCAAGCTTGCATGGCCGCTTGTCTGGATAGATCTATGGAAGATTTGGCTCACTGCTGGCTGTTTTCATGAATGTCTTCGTAATTGGTCGTGTGCAATGTTCGATGGAAGGTTTCCTACAAAATTGAAATTTTAGCCAATCAGAAAGAGTGTGGTAGAGTAATTTTGTTTATTTTATTTTGAGAAAGAGCATAAGACTATTAAACACGAATAAATAGTAAATAAAAAAACACGGGAATATCTACTTATTCTAGTCTGTAAAAATTAAGGTTAAAATTCGTCTTTATTTAACATAAAAGTATCAGTTGTAACAACAAAACTCTGTGCATGAACACATAATGCTGAAGTCGTGAGTGAAAATTATTCCTGGACCACAGCTGCAAAAGTAAATCATAAAAAAAAACTCTCGTCTTTACTTGTGCGGCAACAAGTATCGTTGGATAGGTTATTCCAATAAACCCTCTATAACTGCTTGCATGCAGGTTTAATCAGTTATAAAAATAAAGAAGTAATGTCGCCGCATACAAAGTTAAATTGAAATTGGTCGCATGGTTTAGTAGCTATAGCATACTTAACTAAAATGTTTACATGCCNCCGCATACAAAGTTAAATTGAAATTGGTCGCATGGTTTAGTAGCTATAGCATACTTAACTAAAATGTTTACATGCCCACTGTTTTAAAAATTAGTATCCGATCCTTTTAAAACATATTAATTTACACGAGAGATGGTATTATTACTTGTTTGCTAAATTTTGTAAGAGTCGGTTGATTATTTTCCGAGATATGACAAAATATTGTTTTTTATGTGGCACTGCCTTACATTATGGGGGCCAAGATAGACTCTTAGTAGGCGCATTTGACGGTTGTAATGTATACTGCCATCATACAAAGTTAAGTTGAAGTTGTTTCNAGATAGACTCTTAGTAGGCGCATTTGACGGTTGTAATGTATACTGCCATCATACAAAGTTAAGTTGAAGTTGTTTACATGGTTTTGTATAAATAATATGCTAAGCTAAAATGTTTATGTGGCCGCCACTTCGTTAAAAAGGGTTTAGACCATTCCAAACACGCCAGTTTACATAGTGCGCCACAGTACTAATTGCCCGCCAAATTCGCTAGAAATCGGTTGATTTTTTTTTAACCGAAATATGATATAAAAGTAAATACTTTATTTGGTGCTGNCTTGGTCACTAAAGAAATCCCGTTTTTCTTATCACGTATGTAACCATAATCACAGGTTCCCTCATTATTTAAAAACTTTTAACTGACGCGAGAAAATTCGGACGTAGGAGAAAACATACGCCCTTCCAGATATGCTGTTAAATAGTCCTGTATACCGTATCCAGGTATGAATTGTAATATCAAGTTATGTAGTTTGGTTAATAAATCCAAGATGTAGAGATTTATTCACTAAACGCAGAGACCCAAGAATTTCGCGAGTTACAGCGGTGATAGGATAGACTTCAAACATTTGTACTTGCTGGTTACCTAAGTGATTGGACCACTTGTTCACTGACAAGCCTCTGCATAATTGCGAACGAGTGATAAGCGTGTAGAAAAATAGCGAGTGAATCATGTACAGCGTAGTACAGGCTGAAGGGCTTATTGCGAACAAATGACAGCGCCTGGCTTGTTCAAATAACTGCCAAGCCGAACCTCGCCGCCAAACGAACGCTTGAAATTTTCAGGCCTCCAGCCGTAGGAAAGGATCCTAATAGCGCGAATTGACGTGTCCGAAATTGAAGTGTGTTTTTCACGTCCACGGCTATGCAGACACGTTAAAGCCAGACTGGACGTGGTGAGTGTTGTGGGGTCCGAACAACCTGTAAGCCAACTGTGCGCCGGGAAAAGGTTTGTTTTGTTGGTGGAGTTGCCTGGTGCATCTCAGGTAGATGTGCATGAATTTCGCCAATTCTTTCGGTAGCAGGTTACAAACCAAGCTTAAATGATATTCTAGTGCTCCTTTTACGATTGCGCCGCAGTGGTCATCACACGCCCTGTTCGACTCTTAAGCGGGAATGCCACGATGGAAGATATCTTGCACGATCCCATGCAAGCTTGCATGGCCGCTTGTCTGGATAGATCTATGGAAGATTTGGCTCACTGCTGGCTGTTTTCATGAATGTCTTCGTAATTGGCCGTGTGCAATGTTCGACGGAAGGTTTCCTACAAAATTGAAATTTTAGCCAATCAGAAAGAGTGTGGTAGAGTAATTTTGTTTATTTTATTTTGAGAAAGAGCATAAGACTATTAAACACGAATAAATAGTAAATAAAAAAAAACACGGGAATATCTACTTATTCTAGTCTGTGAAAATTAAGGTTAAAATGTGTCTTTTTTTAACAGAAAAGTATCAGTTATAACAACAAAACTCTGTGCATGAACACATAATGCTGAAGTCGTGAGTGAAAATTATTCCTGGACCACAGCTGCAAAAGTAAATCATAAAAAAAAACTCTCGTCTTTACTTGTGCGCAACAAGTATCGTTGGATAGGTTATTCCAATAAACCCTCTATAACTGCTTGCATGCAGGTTTAATTAGTTATAAAAATAAAGAAGTAATGTCACCGCATACAAAGTTAAATTGAAATTGGTCGCATGGTTTAGTAGCTATAGCATACTTAACTAAAATGTTTACATGCCCACTGTTTTAAAAATTAGTATCCGATCCTTTTAAAACATATTAATTTACACGAGAGATGGTATTATTACTTGTTTGCTAAATTTTGTAAGAGTCGGTTGATTATTTTCCGAGATATGACAAAATATTGTTTTTTATGTGGCACTGCCTTACATTATGGGGGCCAAGATAGACTCTTAGTAGGCGCATTTGACGGTTGTAATGTATACTGCCATCATACAAAGTTAAGTTGAAGTTGTTTCCATGGTTTTGTATAAATAATATACTAAGCTGAAATGTTTATGTGGCCGCCACTTCGTTAAAAAGGGTTTAGACCATTCAAAACACGCCAGTTTACATAGTGCACCACAGTAATAATTGCCTGCCAAATTCGCTAGAAATCGGTTGATTTTTTTTTAACCGAAATATGATATAAAAGTAAATACTTTATTTGGTGCTGTCTTCTAAAATGGCAGACGAGACAGAGACTGTGTAGTCACATTTGATGATTTTAAGAAACGTTTACTGCTAGCAGACAAAGTTAGGTTGAAATTGGATATATGATATCGTAGATATAACATACAAAGATAGAATGTTTATATGGCCACCAATTTGAAAATAAGGGCGTGACTTACTTAAAACATATTTATTTACATGGCTCACTGTAGTACTATTTCCCAAATTTGGCAAAAATCAGTTAATTATTTGCAGAGATATGACATATGAATTTTTTTCATGTCGCCTTATCTTACAAAATAGCGAATAAAAGAGGCTATGTATTTTCACATTTAATGCATGTAATAGATAATTTCAGGATACCAAGTTTTATCGAAATTAGTCGTCAAACGGAATTGTGGATAAAACAAATTAACCTAAATATATTTATATGGACGCAATTTTGAAAATAAGTGTACTATAAATTTAAATTGCATATTTTTATTTTCCTAGCATAGTATTACTTGCATTCAAAATTTTGTGGGAATTAGTTGAGTAGTTTCCGAGATATAACATAAAAGCTTCTTTATTTTTCATCTAATGCTATCTTCCTAAACGGTGTACCAATAATTATATCCCTTTCTTAAGTCAATGCCTACGTGATGATCTGTCAACATACCGAAATTGGTTTAAATAGGTTGCACGGTTCTCGAGATATGATATAGTGCCCTAAGTATTAAAAAACCACGCCATTTTGAAAAAAAAAAAAAGCACCAGGCTGGTCAAAAACTATTAAAGTCGGATTTCCTTACCAAGTAAATATGTACCGAGTTTGGTGAAATTTGGTTCTCGGCTTCGAAAGTTTTTGTGGGGGGAACCCACACACGCAGACACAAACACGCGCTCAGATAGGAATATCAATTCAGAAGAATAACTTTAGTTCAAAATTAAGGTAAAATCACTCAAGGAATCAAATTATCTCTGTTGATCAGGAGAAACCTGTATTTCACTGATTGACGACAGATTTCGAGTGCAACGATAATGATCTGTTCGTTGTGATCGCGTGTGATCAGGTTTATGTTTAGACCTTGATACTTATGGTTCGTTCTGAAACAGGGGTAGAAATTGCATATGGATTCAAGTGAATCATTGCTGATCATGTAAAAATTGTATATTGAAGGATGGCCAATCTTGAGCGTGACAGTCCTTCAGAGTATAGCTAATATCGTAAAGTAAATTATTGTTAAAGTCGTATATTGTGTTGGTAACCTATCTTTTATTGCAACCATAAAATACATTACTGAACAACAGAAGCTGGCCAGAAACGACAACACCGCCAGGCTTTCTCGCAGAATTGCACAACATTTCCGTTGCTTCTCTTAGCTGTATTAAAGCGTCTGGGCACGACAATGATGAAAAATTCATATATTTGTTTTTTATAAAACGTTGCGCCGTAATTGTTGTTAGTGAACACATATTCCTACAAAATTTTATTGTAATATATTCGGTGGTTAAAAAGTTATTAGGGCTACATCCCAGAGTGAGATTCGCGTGATTGCATAAGTCTATATTTCCAAGGGAAACTAGGCTAAAATTGACCGCATTATCGTAGCAGCCAATGGATAAATAATAGTGACCCGAGTGTATAAAGCTGTGAGACCAAGAAGTCTAAGCTGGTGGCAAATGAATTCGCGAGATTGACGTGCGTGCGACCTCCGGGTGTGCTGGCCGCCGCCGCACAAGGTGCCTCGCCTCGTAGAGCACGACCGCGAGTGTGGGCGGGGCCAAGGGCGGGTTGGGTCCTTGCGCAGGGCGTGGTCAGCGCCGCGGGCGGGCGCGCATAGTCGTGCGGGAGTGTTTTGTTTTGGTGACGCCGCGCCGCGCCGGCTGGCTGGGAAATAACGGACGCCGCCCCACACCTCGAGTGCGCGCGTGCGTGCATCTGACCGTTTCCGTGTCCCGGAGGCCGACTACTGGCCACCATTAAGGCCCGTCTATAATCGGTCGTACCGTAGACTAAATATGAGGCAGACCGATTATCGTATTGTGCGCATGTACCCAAGATTGACCTATCCTACACCAATACAAATGTCGAAGTCATATGGTCAACTGCGATGAACATGTTTTTTTGCATCTTAATTTTCGCATGACAAGCCCTTTTAACGAATAAAATACTTTTACCGAGTTGGACTTGATATAATGGCATTAATAACTGGTTAAAGGTAATATAAAAACATCTCAAAGCATTTGTTTACATAATCAATATTCTAACCTCAGATCCTATCCACGCCGTTTATGATAATCGTATTGGCAGAAAAGCAGTCCAATGTTAGGACACGGAGTGGCTATGCGTACCTTGGGTGCGCACTCTACACCATTTCCCCTCTACGCGTCGTACCTGTAGGCGTTTTCCAACCCCAATTTCAAGCGACCGCAGTATATTCAGTGCGCTACATACAAACGCTCATAGTTTGTTGCGGGGTAGTAATTTTGATGCTGCTGAAGTGTTGGTAATTTAATGTTGGCGAGTTGGGTAGTTTGGATGCTTTTTTTTTTATACATGTAATTATTTGTTTTTAAGTAAGCTCGCCAACCGACACCAGGAATTTTCTTTGAACTATTCTTCTGGCCGAACGCGAACAGCACTAATTATATAATTTCGTCGCGATTGTCTCGAAAAAGCCTAGTTGGCGTGTACATTTTTTTACGTTTACATTCCACGAATGCGTGCGAAATTATCTGAAGCCTCCATCTTCCTCTATCACCTCGCGGCACTCTACAGCGACAATGATCCGGTTTTCGCGTAAAGAGTGTCTTTCTAGTTGTATTTCAAAACAACTTTAACTCACCTCCACCTCCGTGCTTGGAAGGTGTAAGCTGATACGCGTCTTTAGGTGCCTTTCAGCGAATCGTAGAAGTGCAGTACCGGAGTAACATTGTTTCTATTGGCTCAGTCTTCTCATACAGTCACGCAAGTGTGCACGAGGGTAGTTTTTGTCCAGCCTGCGTGGAACTATTTACACGATAACCAGATATCCCTAATAATCACTCCCGTTGAACCACAGCCCAGAAACACGGCACTTGCCGCACGTCTCACTGTCGTCTCCACCACGCGTCTTTAGGTGCCTTTCAGCGAATCGTAGAAGTGCAGTACCGGAGTAACATTGTTTCTATTGGCTCAGTCTTCTCATACAGGCACGCAAGTGTGCACGAGGGTAGTTTTTGTCCAGCCTGCGTGGAACTATTTACACGATAACCAGATATCCCTAATAATCACTCCCGTTGAACCACAGCCCAGAAACACGGCACTTGCCGCACGTCTCACTGTCGTCTCCACCACGCGTCTTTAGGTGCCTTTCAGCGAATCGTAGAAGTGCAGTACCGGAGTAACATTGTTTCTATTGGCTCAGTCTTCTCATACAGGCACGCAAGTGTGCACGAGGGTAGTTTTTGTCCAGCCTGCGTGGAACTATTTACACGATAACCAGATATCCCTAATAATCACTCCCGTTGAACCACAGCCCAGAAACACGGCACTTGCCGCACGTCTCACTGTCGTCTCCACCACGCGTCTTTAGGTGCCTTTCAGCGAATCGTAGAAGTGCAGTACCGGAGTAACATTGTTTCTATTGGCTCAGTCTTCTCATACAGGCACGCAAGTGTGCACGAGGGTAGTTTTTGTCCAGCCTGCGTGGAACTATTTACACGATAACCAGATATCCCTAATAATCACTCCCGTTGAACCACAGCCCAGAAACACGGCACTTGCCGCACGTCTCACTGTCGTCTCCACCACGCAGGCACGGAAAAATTCCGCGAATTCATTTCGTGACAAGTTAGACTTAAGAAACTTGTTTATTTCAGGCAGTAAGAGACATTTTGTTACGCCCAGGAGATCATGTACCTAACAACAAAACCGCAGTAACAACACATGCAAGAAGTCTTCGTCAAAAGGAAAATGGATTTGTCACGTGAGCGTCAGCCAATGAGCAAGTAACCCGCGCTCAAGTGTACAGGCGACTGTTAAGCCTAGCCTGCATGTGTCCATGAACCTGCGAGGTTGTCTAGTCGCTTCTCAAAACTGAGACCATGTTTGAAAAGCAAACAGTCAGCTGACGCAAAAGGGAGCACTACCAGTTTACCAGCCAACTGTACCGTAAGATACTGCAAAGATTTCTCAAAAATTTAATGTTTTCTGTAAAAATCAACGAATATTTCTGAGTGGTTCCTACATACAAACATAATAAATAAACGTTAAATACGTGTATACAAGTTGAAAGCGTATTGAGTGTTTTCTAGAGTGTATTTCTGAAAGAGGGGGAAGGATATTGCGAGGAAAAGAAAGAGCGTTAGAGAAATAAGGTCTAAAAATTTGTTTCATTATCTAATTTAGGTATAAAAATTCGGTACTTAAGTTATTTTAGGGACGCTTTTTCTTTTATTGCGTCATAAAATAGCAACGTCATTTCTGAAAGTCTCACAGAAGATAGTTGGTTGAGGAAAGACCTTTGTAAAATCACCCCACCCAAATAAAAAGGTTTTCTTTTAATCAAACAAAGTTTGTTTGTCGCAACCAAATTCATTGTTTGTTTAGGGACAATGAAGTATTTTGTGGTTGTAAACAAATTATTTTGCTCTTCTTATTAGGTTGCCCCAAACANGTTTGTTTAGGGACAATGAAGTATTTTGTGGTTGTAAACAAATTATTTTGCTCTTCTTATTAGGTTGCCCCAAACAGATTTTGTTAAAACAACCAAATATTTGTTCAGCTATACGTTCATTAAACATTTTCTTTCAATATAACAAAAATCAAAGCCCAACAGTGATTCGATCTTCGACCGCTTCCGCCCGAGCACAATGCTCCAGCAACCTCAGCTAAAGTGACTACCAATCGGTTTTTAAAAAATACATACAATTAAATACTGGATAACGTGCTTAAATAAATATTTAAGGTTTTACAGCTTTACTTTTTAGTTTCCTATTGAACTTGTTTTATTAGGACGTTTATATGATTATTATGCATCAATAAATTCACAAACAAACACTGTTTCTATCTGAATTATCACAAAAGTTCAAACAAACTCTCGAAATGTATTTTCGAACGAAGGTATTCATATAAGTGGCCAAACAAATATATACAGTTGATTCAACAAAACGTTTGGTTGACAATCGAATTTATTTTACCACAGCACAGAGGTTTCGTTTATTAAAGGATGTATTTTATTATTTGAACAAAATTAATTTTGTTGCTTTTCAGGTTTTGTTTATTTAACAAAATGTTTTTTTAGGGCAATTAAATATATTTTTTGGCCCTTTACGAACAAACATTTTGTTGGCCTCTCTCTCAGTGCGTGTATGGCGTGTTTGGTTATNGTTTTGTTTATTTAACAAAATGTTTTTTTAGGGCAATTAAATATATTTTTTGGCCCTTTACGAACAAACATTTTGTCGGCCTCTCTCTCAGTGCGTGTATGGCGTGTTTGGTTCTTTTCTAGATGTGTCAAGTATCACAAGCGTTTTATAAGTCTACTAACATAAAAGTACCTTATTTTTAATTAAATAAATTTTAACTTATATTTATCTATAAATTATAATATTTTATTTGTAATAAACACAGAAAACAGAGGGGAAAATACGTGTGTTGGTAATACCTATTAAGAAATAGTTCTTACTCAAAATGTTATTAAACTGAGTGCACTCGANGGGAAAATACGTGTGTTGGTAATACCTATTAAGAAATAGTTCTTACTCAAAATGTTATTAAACTGAGTGCACTCGAATGCGGTGAATTGTCCCTTTGCTGTAATTTCATAGACTTAGTTAACATTTGTTTGCATGAGGTGGAGGAATAGTCTGAAAGTAGAACTTTAGCAGGGTCTCAGCAAAGTTGGAATTAACCATGAATAGACTATAGATGTAAAACGTCACACTACAATAAAGTTCTCGCAAGAATGTTTTTAATTGTGTATGATTATTTACAGTGCTTATATTATCCTTTGTGCATACATTTGATTGCACTTTGATCACAGCTCCCAAATAAAATGCTACAACAAGCTGGCAGTTATAATTATGTACCTACTGCGAAGCGTAGCTGCGGTGATGATTGTGCAATGGTTTATCATTTTCTTCCTCTACGTGTGAGTCAGCCATACACACTAACCACTACAAAAAATTGACTAATAGCATTCAATAGAAAAAATATTGACTTTTGTGACTGATCCCACCACGGATATATTCAACTACTTGCCGAAAACGAGGTCTTTCCCAAGTCAATGGATATTTTCTTACGTAGGCTACTAGCGAATGTTAAATCCCACGGTGGTTTCAAGGACTACAGACAAATTAGCATCTTCGCAACATTATCTAAGTATTTCGACTAGAGATGTGCATTGAGCGAGTTTGATCACCTAATTTATACCATTTCGTGATGTGGACACCGAATGGGCCGTAATATAAAGCGAGTTCGAACACTCGAAACTGGTACGATAAAACTCACTCATAAAATGCGCTTTGGTTGCTCAAACCGCATTTGGTCATTCCAGCACTCGAAAACGCGGACCGCCCGAAGTACTAAGAGCAGCGAACGANAGCACTCGAAAACGCGGACCGCCCGAAGTACTAAGAGCAGCGAACGAGTGGGCTGTCCAGTTCGACCGCTCTCTCGCCCTCCCTCTGACTGTAGCAGTGTTGCCGCTCAACGTCTACACCACAACTACACTGCAAATGCACGTGAGTATTGTGTATTCACTACAGTCGTAAGTGGATAGTTTCTCACGTATTAACGTGACCTTGCGCAGTGGCTTCCGAGAATAGTGAAGACATTTCCAGGAAAATAACGGAAGGGACGTATGAAGTAGACGTGACCCGAAAAAGAGGACGAAGTGACGTGTGGGATAAATTTGCATTAATTAGTAATGCTACGTCGAAACACCTTGTTGGTTTCCTTCAGTGTCGCAATTGTAAGGCTGTGCGTCCATTCAAAGAAGGTTCTGGGAAAACACATTTAACAACACATTTAAAGCGCTACTTATGCTGCGAACAAAACGCAGCAGGTGACGCCTCTGCTCGTGTACCTGTTCCTGTGAAATGCAGCGTAACGGATGTGGGGAAAAGACCTATGACCACTTTCCTTTGTTGACGGTGACGGGTTTTATGNTGCTACGTCGAAACACCTTGTTGGTTTCGTTCAGTGTCGCAATTGTAAGGCTGTGCGTCCATTCAAAGAAGGTTCTGGGAAAACACATTTAACAACACATTTAAAGCGCTACTTATGCTGCGAACAAAACGCAGCAGGTGACGCCTCTGCTCGTGTACCTGTTTCTGTGAAATGCAGCGTAACGGATGTGGGGAAAAGACCTATGACCACTTTCCTTTGTTGACGGTGACGGGTTTTATGGAACTTCTCATGAACTTTTTAGTGTAGGGGCAACTTATGTACACGTTTCCGCAGCAGACGCATTGCCCCATCGCAGCACTGTCACGCGGCGCATTGGGGACAATGCAAGGAGCTTAAGAGGCGAGATCATTCCCAACGTGCAATCGGCTGCGGAACAGAGGGCTTGTGCAATGACAATGGTCTTGTGGACCGATGATTTTAAGCAAATGCATTACGTGACGGTTACTACCCATTACATTGATAAAGAATGGCGAATGATCAACAACGTACATACTGATAGTGACAAGGTTCCCAAATTTTCGGAAGAGCGGAGACAATATCTGCGCGGAACTTCAAAATCATTTGACTGAACTTGGGATCGCTGCGTAAGTGTTTCAGAACGTGACATTTGTAACCGACCAAGGACCAAACAAAAAGAGGCCCTGGAAGTCTACGCGAGGTTGCCGTGTGCAGCTCACTCCATCAACACATTATTGCGGCACACACTGGATTACGAGTCGCGACTCGCAGTCGCAGCAAGATGAAACCCATTACATGCTGTCATCTGCAAATGCAGTCAAGGACATTGTCACGTATCTCAAAAGATCTGGGCATGTGAACAAGTTAGCCCGGGCTGTTCTTCAAGACGTGCAAACACCACGAAACAGCAAGTATGTAATAGTCGAGTCAGTTCACTCGCAGATAGACGATATACATCATATTCTGTGTGATGTGGGTGCTTCAGACAAACTTGAAGGTTATACTGATGAAGTGATTGCTGAGTTGCTGTCCTTCCTCGGGTTGTTCAAAGAAGCTGCAGACGCCCTGGAAAAGGAAAAGGAGCCAACCCTTCAGCTGGTGTTGCTGTGGTTATACAAATTAAAATCCCATTGCACACCACTTACCAGTGATATTGAGGTAAGACATAAATGTATTTTTGTTAAGTAGCATGACGGACGATATATTGCCACCTTACTAGTGTTACTGGTTCCGTGCTTATTTAAGCTGTATTTAGTGTGCAAATACAAATAAGGTATGTTCTTACTATAAAAGCATATATTTTATTCTCAGGAATTCAAAGCACTGAAAAACAGGACAACTGAATTAGGATTTGAAGTGAGAGATACATTCATTACATCTCATTGCAACGTTCTTGTGGCCTTCTTTCCAACGCTTATCGGTGATTCCTGACATGACTCAAACCTACAACACCGTACGCATCTTATGTGCCAATATGTCTTGGCAGGGTGACAACCAAGGAAAACCAGAGGTGCTCAACGTGCTACTTTCACCATCCAAACGAAGAAGTATGTTTACCGAGTGGCAGACCGATGAGGTTCCTTGCGCGCCAGATGCTGAGGTGGATACATATCTCGAGCAGTAAACGTCGGAAATGAGGACCACCTGTTGTCGTGGTAGCAAGAACGAGAGAGTACATTTCCCCACCTCTCTCAGCTGACACGCAAGTTCTTTGCATACATACCACCAATGCATCAAGCAAACGTGTTCTCAGAAATTCTGGACATATCATTCCCAACAGACAGTGCCACTGCCTGAGCGTGTGGACGATTTGATTTTCATCCATGGCAATATAAACATATGGTGAGATATACAGTTTACAATGTAACCAGCATTAAGAAACCCCATATGTTACAGTTCTGATTCTGTGATTTATATTGAATTGGTTTGATTTTTCCGTCTGCTTAAAAGGATAAATATATGTTTATGTAGGAAATGTTATTTCACTTATTAACTATGTGTTACTTTCAATTTTATCACTTTACAAAGTCGTGTTTATATGGTGTTTAAATAGGGATATACAAGACCTGTAAGTCCCTTTGTGTGTCTGTACGTGTAGGAACGTTGTTTCGCGAACGCCGCGTGGATCTGAGAGAGTGCGTGTCGTGGCAACGTCGCGCCAGCAGGCGGACGAATGGTCGTCTGGGCGAACGAGCGAGTTCGAACATACCGAGCCTCACTCTGTCCAATCCGTGCAAGTGCGCCTTGGACAACCATGAGCCCTCGGATGTCCTGGCCGACGTTGCGCACCAGTTAGGCTCATATGAATGAGCGAGTCCCGTTAAGTACCACAGGAACGAGCGAGTACATTTGTGACCTTGAACATCTCTCATCTCGACTATATTGTACACAATCAGCTCTACATATACAATAATTGCCTGTTATCTCCGTATCAGTGCGATTTCCCAACTAATTATGGCACTGACGCACATTGCAGGCAACAAATGGAAAAGAAATGGGTAAGAAACCAATCGTTTTAACTCTGCTCGATTTCAGTAAAGCATTCAGTACTGTAGAACATAACATGCTATTGAATAAAATGTCGTATCTCTTCAATATTTCCCTCGTGACAAGTGGTTTCAGTCATAGGGACCGTAAGCAGCGAGTTAAATTAAACTATTCTTCTTCCTAATGGCGCAGTGTGTTTTTAGTGTCCCACAGGTGTCAGTCTGGGACCATTACCGCTATGTTTACATTACGGTAGCTATAGACTGCTCACGGCAAAGTGAGCACTTTTTAAGGCCATAGTCAGAATATTCTTTCAGATGATTTGTATACTTTCGCCAATTGTTAATATAAAAGTTGTCATGTGATTAACAAACACAGTGAATACATTCATTTTATTGCTCTCAAAAGTTCAAGTCTGAGACCACAATAAAATATCATTTCTTGGTTATTATGCGTGTCGGGAGGGCCTTAAAAGCTGCTCACTTTACCGTTGATTAGCCTATACCACCTGTACGAGGATTATTTCCAGATACATTTAACTAATGTATGTTCCAAATAAATTAAGTAGCTTCATTGACAAAACTAATACTGACGTGGAGAACATTGTTCAGGGATACAAGGATAACGGATTGCAGATAAATGGGCATAATACTCTATACACGATATTTGATTCGAGGAAATTAAGAAGTGTCACCGATACACTCAAAATTATCCCTATTTGGGTAGGGAGTCAACAAATACCGGTGCAACACACACTTACAAAATTAGGCATTAATATCAGTTACTCTCTCTCTCTCTCTCTCTCTCTCTCTCTCTCTCTCTCACACACACACACTTAGTCAAGTCATGTTAATAAAAATGCAGACCTATTTTTGCTGTATTGCATACACTGATGCGTAAGAAATTGTGTGGTGCGGAACTTGTGTGTGCGGTATATTTACAATTTTAAATCTTTGGAGCATATTAGCTCTTACTAAGAAAAAAAAAACATATAAGCTTAATCACAGGCAGGTGCGTTACATTCACTACACTTATTAAAGACGAAATTAGCATTCGGAAGTCTTAAATATTTGGCCGATATATTTCAACCCCTTCGTGTTAACCACAATCGCCATATGCGTTCATTCGAAATGTTACACTTTTTATTCATTTCTCAATCATTTACTGCGCCTGCTGCTCGAATTTGGAATTATATGCCCAATAATATAACACTCAGCCTAAACTTAAACCATGGTAACGTTATTTAAAATTTTATTTGGCGCAAACAAAAAATATGAGCTAGTAGATGTATGGTTTCATATCGTTTTATTTAACTGATACAATAATATTTAAATATTATAATTTAATTGTTGAGTGAACATTTATTG
>NQII01000499.1:642109-790597 GCA_002778355.1 Clitarchus hookeri
TTCTCACAGTTGTTTATTTATTTTAATTTTTTTATTATATTTTAAGTAAAGTTAATGTATTATTTAATGTTAATCAAATAATTAATTTATGTAACTATTTCACTGTACGTGGTTTAAGTGTAAAAGAAGACTAATACATCAAAAATAAAGTCAGTAAAAAAAAAAGGAGGTATTTGGCGGAAAGCAGAAAGGCAACAAAGCTACCCACTGAGATGGTCAAGCAAAATTAAGCAGAGAGAAAAGAAATATAAATATTAGGAATCAATTATGTTGGTATCGTAAGTTTTAAACCGCGATCACGCGAGTAGACTAAGCATGTTTCTTCCGCATACATCCGTTCGGCAGCCATGCTTGATCACGAATGAGAAGATAATAAGTTTCAGTTGTTACAAATTCGAGACTGGATACAAATAAAAGAAAATACTAAATTCCAAAACACGCTCCCATAATTATCTATAATCGCATCCAATACTTATTAACGTCGAGATATTTTTTTAATACAACTCATTTTATTTTGACTGTAATAGTACAGCGGACATATCTGTATGACCCCCTGCAATTATTTATTTCAACGAACTTGAAAATTATTTCTGTCATCTCAATTGCTCTGTTTATTTACCTCGAAACAGTTATTCGGAGCGCATGCGAAATAAAAGTCGTTCTGGTGTGCTTGCACAACCAGTTTGCTTTGAACAAGAAGTGATTGCGATCGGAACAAGCTCGGAGCCGGTTTAACCGTGTACAGCGCTGAACATGTTGAAGTTGTATAGTTCTGTGTTATTTGCGACAGCTGCCTTCAATTAATTGAATGCATTGCTGAAGAGAAGTAATTTTTCTGGAGTCTTCTCGCAGCAATTCGCGAGCAGTCCAATATCTGCGTGTAGTACATCTTGGATAAGCGCATCGCAAGTATAGGCTGTTAATGGTTATTTAAGCAATTTTTAAATCAACCTTTGAAAAATGCCACTGCCCCTGCCTGTTTACATCTTAACGGACACAAGTGACTGGCGAGTGTTCAGTTAAGTTGGTAAAGACGGAAGAAGAGTAGTTTAATGTCTTATCGTTGAATTAAAATTGTTAGGTATATGTTTGTGAATACTAAAATTATTTCTTTTGCTTTATATTTTAAAGCACATAAGCGTAAGAATTGGCGCATATTTGTAAAATATTTAGTTTTCTAATAAATTCACAGTTTCACTGGACTGACGTGTGAATAAGTGATTAGGACCTCGACAATGTTACATATGGCGGAAGAATATATTATGTGCGTACAAGTAGATCTTAAGTAAGGCTTCCAGAAGTGCTCAGTTTATCGTGAACAGTGTATAGCTCCAAGACGTACATTTCACAGTCAGGGACCGTGCTTATATACATATTTTAAGGGTCCCGCCTGCAGTTATTTTGCGTGTTCGAGGCCTCGAAATTGCCTTATCGCTTCTAAGTGCAAGGCGCTCAACTGGCGAGAAGTCTCCTTAACGCAACTTTTAAGCGGTGACCCTACATTTGTACGGCACGTTAATAAAGACAAAAGTATGATGTGTGTCTGAAGACATCTCTGAAGTTTCTAAATATCAAATTTAGCAGCTCAAGACGTTTTAATCATTTCCTCTGCCATAAAAATAATCCTTGGAGTTGAAATGAGAACTTTAAACTTTTATTTGGGCAAAGAAAGTTTCTTAATTGCTTTTCGTGTTTGGACACTACAAAATATTCAACCGTTATATATATATATATAATTTATTTATTTATTTATTTATTTGCGTGTTTTTACTTAAACCTCTGCAACGTACTTGATGCGCCAACCAGTGCTCTCAGCCACACAGACCATGCCGCTGTCTCGACCCGACAGTCGGTACTGGGGATGGTTCACGCCCTCTCGCCGCCAGTTCGCATCTGTGTTGATCAGATCCAGAGCCCCAACCTGATACAGAACTGCGCATGGCCACGTATTCAAGTACTGAGACCCTCGTACTCGGCCTCCTCGCGTCTCTCCAGGACGCCACCGGAACATAGTGCAGCTCAACACCTGACCATTCCCAGGTAACGAGATCTCTCCTGGTCTCTAGCATACAGGCACTATATGTCCTGATCCGAAAACGAAGCGTAGGCCTCCATTTGTACAGTTGGCATTTAAAAACCCGTTGAATATTTTTGAGCGGCACCTACTAACAAAAAGCACATAGGAAATTTTTCACGTCCGAATGCTGCTTTCCGTTTTAAATTTCCGTCCCTAACTTGTGTTTTTTAAATTGAAAATGAGTCAATACGAGCTTCTCACAATCACTTTTAGGTGTGAATCTTCCAGTACAGGCTACTTAGCATAGGAACATACAACACATCATCGTATTCATTATAATAATACCATAAAATAATATGGTCAATACTGCAAGAGTTCTATAGCGGTGAGTGGATGAGAGAAAGCCTGCACGCCAGTTGAATGCTTTGTACGTAAAAATGACCACACGTTCGAGGCGTGTACCGAGCCAGGTGGGAGTTTGCTACCCTGCCTTCCAACCTACCTCCCCTGCAGGCAGGGGGTAGTTAGGTAAACATTTACAACCCGTCCACTGGGGAAACCTAGTGGACAAAAAGTAGCTGCGGTGGGTAACTTCCGCAAGCACAGCTGATATGGGGGCAGAGGGCGGATAGGCTGCCTGTCCTAACTAACCCTCTGCCAAACATAAGTGACACACAACCTGGGTGGTTAAGGGCCGCTCACGGGGCCTGTTCTACCTCCGCGCTGAGCTTCGGTGATGACGATTTGACGTTCTCTTTCGTTGTAATATGGAATAACAGTCTAAAAAAGTATAACTTTTCTAAAACGAACAAATTAGTTTTTTGGAACTTTAAATTTATATATTATTTTTCGTACAACTCTAAACATTGAACAAAATTAACACGATAGGCTACATCTCAAAATAATTGGTCATGTTGTTAAACTGTCGTGAATAATATTTCTTGCGAATTTGCCATGCGGTTTGCCTGTATTCAGAGTGGAGGGATTTGGGACCGAAGAGAGTGATGAGAGATGAGTATGGAGCAGCACCGGAACGCAAGAGCGGGGAAAACGGAAGATCTCCAAAAAAGACGCGCCAACCAGCTACATCGTCGGGCACGATTCCCACTTGCGAAAATCCTGGAGCAACCCCGCCGGGAATCGAACCCTGTTTGCCCAGGTGGGAGGTGAATAGTCTGACGACTACACCACCGCAGGCCAGCCTGTATTTTGTTGTAGACTTCTGTGATAACATTTAAACTCAAAAACAGCCTTTAATGAAGCCCTTAGCACGGATGGACCAAATGTCATATTTAAAAGAAATTGTTACATGCCACTCCTATAATCTCAATACATATTTTATCTGAAACTTAACTCAGTGTTAAAATAACTTTTTGAAATTTGCTCATATCAATATAACTCGAAGTTCACGAATTCACGAAAAAAATATTGTGAATCTTATTTTTAAATGAGTTGTTATTGTCATGAAGAAAACATCGATACATTTAAAGAAAGGGCAACAAAGTATTTGTTTGTATCCGGTCAAAAATATGTTTTGTTGTCCCAACAAAATATTTTGTTTAGGAAACAAAACTTTTAAAGTAACAAATAAATTTTGTTCGCCTAGCAAAATATATCTTTGAATAAACGAAACCTCTGTGTTTGGCCAAACAAAAGTAGACTGTCAACAAAATATTTTCTTGACAATTAGGATTATAACCGTATTTGTTAGTGCATTTATTGGCGCTTAAGGTTTAAGTCAAGTGGGAGGTAGTGTGAATCTCTGTCGCCCAGAGCGCACTGCCAACTGAATTGTAAATACTTCCAAACCATCCGCTAGATGGCACCACAATTGTATCCCCCCCATCCCCTTATTCGAAGACAGCTTGTCTTCTATTCACAGAACCACGGAGTGTCACTGAGCAGGCCTGGTCTTCCGCCCGCCTCTCTAATGACAAAGGGAGGTTGGCTCGCCCGTTTTGAGTAACGGTACAATGAGTGGTGAGCGCTGACGTCACTATGGCGCAGTGACTGACCAGTCGAGACTGTAACTAAGGGTAAAACTTGTATCTAATACTCGTTTGCACGTTGGTACAGCTACTGTTTTGCAATAGAGATCCAAAATATTATTTTCTTTGATATATTTATATTGCTGTCATGGAAGATATTTATGTAAAAACAAAATTGTCATTAGCTTATGCAAGAAAAAGTTATATGAACATCGCGTTTTATGCTCATGGAATCATTCCGCAGAACATCCTCCTAGAATTAGCTGAAGATAACTGATAAATATTAGTCAAGCCAAATAAAACAAATACACTCAAATTATATATACACAAATCTGTTGGTGTATACAGTCACATCCACTAAAAACGATACACTAAGAAAAATCCACTTTAATGTGTGATTTTGGTTCACACCAACAATAAACTAGCGAATTTCCTATTTGTACGAGCGTAAAACCGCAAATAATTGCAGCACGGATATGGCATTTGAAATACAAACAGCATACTAAATAAAGTAAAAACGCTCAGGTATAATTATGTGTTAACAACGAAACAGGGGCCCAATTTTTTAAACTATCGAAATAAATTCTCTAGTGGATTTTTCCTATACTTCGAATCCGGTAACGAGTGTTGCGGTGCCAAAATATGAATTGTATAAACAAGAGTATATATAACCAGTTTACTAGGAAACTAAAAAGTAAAGTTATAAAACTTGAAATATTTATTTGCACACGTTGTCCAGTATTTGAAATGTATGTAATTTAAAAACATTCAAATTGCATCTGTTGTCAGTTTAGCTGATGTTTCTAGGGTGTAGCGCTCGGGTGCAGATGATTTACGTGTGTTCTAACCTCGGTCGGTCTTCCATATTCTTTATACTAACCGAAACTGTTTAATGTACCTAGACCCAAACAAACCTTTGGTTATGCCAAAGATTCAACAAAGCCTTTTCACAGTTCATTATGCCACGAAACCATAACATATCTTTGAAATCTAGAATAAAAATTTTTATCTCTCGAGCAGCCCTTCACGACTACCACCACTATCTCCAAGACGCAGAGAGACTACGCGACGTAATATGAGTGTGTGTTTGTGTGTATGTGTGAGAGAGAGAGAGAGGAGGTGCCACACTCGCGTGTCCACCCTTCGCCTCTCACATCTCACATGCAGCAGCGGAGGAAGCGGCATGCGCCTAAGGGCGTCTCTACAGCGCTCCACCCCGCCAGACCCCCCGCCGGCCGTTGCCAGCTCGCAGACTGTGCTGTGTTATGATACCTCGTGGTTCGTGGCTCGCCCGCCGCACTGCTCGAACACTCGGTTGCCTTGAGATATTCCGTTCCGTGTAGCGCGCCGCTCCCCCCAAGCCGCTGCCCGAACCCGTTATTCAGTTGTTCCGAAATTGGCCTGTCCTAACGGGATGAATCGCGAGGAGGAAACCGTCATCTCGCCAGGGGAAGGAAACTTGGGAATTATGGCGCCTTATTCATAGTCATTTTTAGTCAGGACTAAGGTGATTTCATCCTCCGACCAAATTATTTTGTATTCAGAGAGCCTTATTATTGCTAGTTCGGGGATCATCTTTCATTGGTCCGGACTAACTTTTAGTCTGGGCCTAGGGTGGGACTAACGACGTATTAACGCCAAAAAGAAACATGGTGAACTTAGAATAAGACAAGTTCGTTAATATTGCATGCAAGTGAAAGCTAGATAAAGTTTACGAAACACAAAAATTTTTTTTGAGGCTGATTCTGTCAATCTCTTGGAGCAAAAATATGCCGATTTTATGGATGTAATGTTCCGTGAATAATATTTCAAAGGAAATATAATCATAATACATCAATATTAAAATACAGCAATGCATTTCGAAGTTTCTGCTTCAATCGAATGCCACCTCTGAAAACAGATTCTTACCAGACGTGATATTAATACTTTCAAAGATAATTTTATACAAATTCTATTTTTACAATTCAATAAAGGATGGAGAATCAGACGTATAAAAATATTTCAAAGAATTTTTTTTCTTTGAATTTATGGGGAAAAAAACTAAAGGAAATATTTAATGTATTTAAGGTGTACTTGCCATCGGAAGAAATAGACATTTTAAAATTTTGAAATGAACAAGCGAGATTCGTACCTGCAATTCACCATTACAAAAGCAATGACGTTATTCACTGCTCTACACAGTCATTAATGAGTTTAACTGAACGAATGACAATATTACTGGCCATTAAATGATATGTAGATTAAGTATTCAATAAGTTCTAATTTACAGGAAATTAGGTAATCGAAAAATCTCTATTTGAAATGATTGAAACTACTTATTATATGTGTGTCGTCTCAAATGTGACTTTCCTTTCGTAGTAAACCTTTTATTTGAGACGAGAATCTGCAATGCGCATGCCTAGTACACCTGGAAACAGTGTATTTCCATGATCGCAAGACTATAGTCCCACTCTAGTCGGGGTTTGTGAATATGATATATTTAGTCTACCATTAATCCGGACTAACCCACTTCGTGCGAATACAACACATTTCTGTGACAGAAGGTAAGCTGTAACGTTTCCCACAACGGCCATATAAGCCTCCGTGAAATAAAATAACGAATTGTGCGTAATGCTGCACAAATAACCGGAAAATGAACTTAACTAGAAGAATGCTTTGTTCTACAAACCTTTACGCTATGTCAGCTAGGGCACAGTATGTGTGAGGCGAAAATTGCTGCGTACCAGTCAGGAACTCACGGGTTCGAGTCTCGCTTCAAGCGTGCGTACACGTACCTGGCGTATTTCGTTGTCAGTTTAATGTAGCTACATCCATTCAATATAATTTTTTTGTGCATGTTCCCGTTAAAACTAAATGCCTTCGTATTTTATGTCACAAGCTCGAAGGACTGGTATCTTTGCTAGGAAATACATGTTTCGAATGAATAAATAAATGCGCTCAATGCAATTTGCTACTTTGTCAACATTTTTTAAAAACCTAATACAACTGACGTAATTGTAATAAAAAAAAACTTTCATCTCAACAACGAGCACAAATAGAGCAGCATGAGATTTTTTTCAAACCGATTCGTATATAAGTCATGTAAAACTGTGTGACTCAAGTATGATACGAATGGCGCAATTTTCCCTTGGCATATTTAATGCTCATAGATGCTGTAAAATGCGTGATTAGAAATTTGAAAACTAACGGTGAACAGTCCTGCTGAAGTTTCCTCACAAGCACATGGACGGACGGGAATGGGCAAAAGCTTGCAATGTATTGAAAATTGCACCTAGCAAAAACTGACAATGTTATTCGCGGTATACTGAATATGGCGATTAAATATAATACTTAAATAAGACACAGATTAATGACAGCAGGAGATGTGAAAGTTTGAGAATTTTTTTTAATTGGTTAAAATCATGAGATTGACAGGGGGATGGTATAAAATTGCGAAGGAGAATAACACAGCCCTCGAAATATCGTGAGCTGGCGACGAAGATCAGAAAAATACTTCTGTTCTGTCTGTGGAGCGTTTTCTTAGGCCGCGTGGTGAGTAAGTTTTTACGGCATTTGTCGTGTGAAATGTCTGTTAAATAAATATGATCATAGAATTCTGCAGATGTTTTTCCGCAGTCTGTGAACAAGAATTCTATATTCTCTCGTGGTTTCTGGTGCTCGATTTTTTAAATTAGAATTGCATATTTTGGCTTGATAATATCTTATATTCCCATATTATGTATGATTGAGACTTGCTTACGAACGATGTCCTGAGAAGATTCATTCATCGTCCTATGGTGTAGTATATAAATGGGAATTTCCTTCCTATGTAGAAAAAAAAAAATGAACACGAGAGGTTTTAAAAGTTATGATTTTTAATACAGCGCATGCATTTTTTTTTTCAGTTTAATTATATTTTAAAACAATTTTCTTGGCTTTGCTACATGAAAACAAATATTATATTCTATTTTATTTTGGTGATCTGTCCATCCTGCCATTCTTGTCTCGGAAATATTACATATTTCTCGTTCGCGTTCGCCTATTTGACTAACGTAAAAGAGTAGTTTGATTTTTCGTTTTTAAGTAATACACAAGCTACAAAAAATTAAGAAAGGAAAGTCATGCCCTTTAAAGACGGAGCAAGTTACTAGGGCAAGCGGGAACAAGTAATGACTCGGACAAGAAACCGTCCCATCATTCGCCTGGAGTGAATTTTAAAAACTAAATTCGGGCCGGACGAGTCGAGAATCGAATCCGGGTCCTCTTGAACATGGGTCTCCCCTACAGACATATTTTACTCACTGTATGCTGCTGGAGTGACAACCCCTCCCCCCGCCAAGGAGAACTNTGGGTCTCCCCTACAGACATATTTTACTCACTGTATGCTGCTGGAGTGACAACCCCTCCCCCCGCCAAGGAGAACTCATCAAACAGCTCTCATGCCGCCAGTGTGCTAGGGGAAAGTGAAGTTCGACACCTGGTGCAGCGAGGCTGGACGTGTGCGCTACGTCGCATTACTACTGTGCGAGCGCAAATTACGACTGCACAAGTCGTTTAATTCTGTAATGGTACTCGTATCCACTTCTTTAAGTACGCTTTTGTGGGGGTTTTTAAATTTTCTATTAGTCTCACCTGCAATTGGAATATTTCAGGCTGTGTGTATGTATGACATTAGTTTCAAAACATCACAAAATCATTTTGGTTTCAGTAAAATTAATAACAAATTTGACATTTAAATTTTATACGAAAAAAATTACGAAACAGGAGGGTTCGAGCTAGCATTTATTTGCATAAAAAAATATTTATACAAAATTAACTTTTTAACCTCTGAAAGGGATTAACATAGCACCAATATCTCATGGCCTGGATGATGCTCTGGGCACAATACTCTGTACCTTTTTCACGCTGATGCAGTTTTTTTGCCATATTTTTCAACGAGGTCGAACAAAGGTAAATCATTATTTATGTCAGTATGTTTGGTAACTAAATTAGTAGGCCAATCACATTGATTTAGGGACTCGATAATTTCCGTTCAGCACATACTGTACACAATCGTCTTTTGTCGACTTCTAAGCACATACACAGGATAGTCGGGAGTTATGGAAGAGTCCAACACAGGTNGTACACAATCGTCTTTTGTCGACTTCTAAGCACATACACAGGATAGTCGGGAGTTATGGAAGAGTCCAACACAGGCGGGATATCCTCGTACGAAATATGCCCAGCATCCGAAAGGAAATTACGCTGCACGTGGAGTAACCATATGTTTTATTTCCCACTGCCTAAATTTCATACCGTACTGATTTTAAACTTGAGATTAAATGTTTTTAAATATAAGTGACTATGCCTTATTGAGGAGAATTCACGAGATTCTTCACTGTGTATATCGCATACCGTGGGGCAGGGAGGTGGTTTTTATCTCCGTTTTGGGTTTTTCGAGCCTTGTTTACTGTACACAGCGCTGCACAGTGCATCCGTACATAACACATAATTTTCCAACATGCATTTTAACGAAATTTTTGCTGAGAGGGAAAACTTGTTGTTACTTGGGAGAGGGAAGGAGGAAGGCATTCTGTGGTTGACGTTTCTATAATATTTACTCGGAACCAAGCTCTAGGTAAGCTTCTTTCACGTGACGTATTTTTTTTAATGGGGTTTCACAGTATTTTAGATATCGTTGCCTTTCGTTTCGAATACCTGCTTTTTGAATGGGGACAATTTTGAAAAGCTACATTCTAGCAATACATAAATTTTATTGTCAATGTAGTTATGTAGATAGGCAACAGTTACGTTTTCTCGCATTTGGACTAAATATGTGCAAATATCCCTCGATGACCCACTCTTGTTATGAACGGCATTAGTCTTCAGACTGTAATGGAATGCAGTTTGGGCCTCCACAAAACCATTTCCATTAAGATTCACAGAGCCTGATGGCAGAGTCCAACAGTTCCGGAATTTTTCATGCAGTATATCCCCAGTGTCCCACCTCAACCACGTGTCTGTAACGATTGCTAGCGGTACGCACGTCGAGTGGTGTGGACGAGGTGCTTCCACGTACACTGCGGTAAGAAAGTAAAACTTTTGGTGCTGCATGAGAGTGAAATCTGCTTAACGGTCAAAGATGTTTTCAAACTAAAAACCTAAATATTAAAATACATTTCACACGATTTTTTTGCAGCGTAGAAAAAATTAAGTTAGCGTGCACTCTAAGCATTATTTTTCAAAAACTTTTAACAAATTCATTTAAAACTTCAGTAAGTTTCATACACATAGGGCACCTGAGTTCCGGGTTGGCTTCCTCGATGACGGCTCGTGCTTGCGAGTGAATGTCTTCGACGGGGCGTCTTCCGGAGATACAGACTGCGAGTAAAATGACTTCGTTTGGAGCGTTTTCCACAGGGGCAGCAGTCGTGAGTGATGCTCGGCTGACCTTACACCAGCCCCTACGACGTGGTGTATCGGGTATGGAGTTACACCCCTGGAAATACTTTGTGCAAGGGCTGGAAATCCCTTAATTCTTCGTCCTGCTGTGTGTAGGCAGGGAAGGGTTTGAATACACCGGCAATCTTGTGAGGTGCCTAGGCTAGGAGAAATTCTTTTGGCAAAAACTGCAAATCGTTCCTTCCAAATGTTAAAATAGCCGGAAAGATTTTGTGGCCACTCGAACAACATGCCTACATTTTTATAAGAGCGTGAAAATGGTTGCTTTCTGGAGGGCTCGGCGTGCAACGTATAAAGAGTTTAGAAAAAAACATCCGAAAGGGTTCTGAAAACACACATTGGTGCTTGTGACTAAAGTAGAACTCAGATTTGCTGGAGTGAAGGTCTCAGAAAACACACGAGTAATTATTCAATGAGAAATTGTCATGTGACGTGGTTAGCCAATGGGAACATCGTAGGGAGGAGTGCATACAATGGAATGAACAAAGGAGAGGTTGAGAGAGACGGGATAGGGAAGTGTGTTGGGGTATATGAGGGTAGGGCGTTGAGCGAGGGAGGAGAGGAGGGTGGTGAGGGGTATGTTAAGACAATGCGATTGGTTGGAAAGGGGGTCAGCCGTCTGCTGAACGTGGTGCGGAGAACCTCCAGAAATGTATGTTTTTTAAAATACATTTTAATGCATTTCTATAATTTTTTTTGTAAATTTGTTAAATTTTGTAAAAAAATGTTATAATGTATTTACTTTTTATATAAATTTTTTATTTCGTTTTATATATTTTTTTACATTTTGAACGTTAAATTCACAGAGGTCCAGGTTAAATGTAATGGTCAAAGTCACCAACATCTAACACGGTGGACAAAATGGCCGCCAGCTTACAAGAATGACAGAGCATGAACAGCTTCGAGCTCCGACGCCAGACGCCATTGCACCAGACTCCACGCTTTTATTCTACTGACATGGAACTGCATGCCCTCCGTCGTAACCAACTTTACTGGGCGCATGCCAGTCAGTGTGTCCGTCAAAATATGTGAAGGTTTGGACGGTGTCATTTCTCAAACGTTAATTTCAAAAGTGCTCAAATAACTAGGCACACCTGGTTTTTGCGGAAAAATTCCATGCAGCCTGAATTTCAAAATATTGAGTGTAAAGAAGCCGTTTTCGTTTTCTTATTGGGGCCGCAGTGGTGTAATGGTCAGACTACTCACCTAACACCGAGGTGAACTGGGTTAGATTCCTGGTGGGGTCGCTCCAGGATTTTCGCATGTAGGAAACGTGCAGAACGATATCGCTGCCCTGTGGGTTTTCTCGGGGTTATGTCGTTTCTCTCACCCTTGCATTCCGGAGCTGATCCATTCTCACCTCGCTTCGCCCTCATCAACTCTCAAGACCTCGACGTTATGATCTGCATAAATCTCTCCCCTCCTTTGGTTATTAGCCTCGTGTATTTATGAGAAACCAATGTGAACGTCTGTGATTCGCGGGCAGGCACCTAAGACGCGTAGCATCAGTCAAAACACTTCGATAGCGAAACTGGGTGTGAGCCAAAATGTTTTGAAATACAACTGGACAGGAATTCCTTTCGCACAAATCGGGTGCCCCTGCCTATAACTGAGCACTTTTGGCAGCGTCTTCCTTGAGCTCATTGCAGATCCTTTCACCACATTCAAAAATTAACATTGCCGTGGTCTGACGAGTGTCTGGCGTTCATAAAGCGACATTCGGGAATTTTCCCAAACAAAACTGTGATACAATTACGAAAGTTTGGTCTCAGATAAGCATAGAAGAAAGTAAATTCATCTTAGTTGCAAACAAATTAGGTATTACTTAAGATCCTATCATTTCACATTACAGGGGCCATAAAATTACTCATCACTTTCAACTGTGTCACTGGACATAAGCTCATCCAACACGCTCTGCATGGACTGCTATCCAACAGTAAACACTATCACTTTGTTAGTTTAGATCCGAGTAGCCTAAATAAGTTATGGGGCAAACTATGACTGGTAGCAACCAGTAAACAAATATCCTCTGCTGCAGCGTGTAAAAGGCTGTGCGGTCTAGTATTGGCGCCTTGTTGTAACGCTGTGTAATAGATTGTATTTATCACGTATTAAAAGACTCATCAATGTATTTAGCAAGATGTATACTATTTATACTAATTCGTTGCAGAACTCATTGGCTACATAAACCTTTGTAAAATTATGGATTAACATTTTACGAAAGCTGATCATCTTTAAACTAGTCTAGTTTAAGTAAAATAATGTCAGTTCAGTTTTTCTAGGATAATAATTCTCAATCGTAAAATAAAAACGATATTTAAAGTGATTTTATGCGTTTCAATTAACACAGATTACTACAGTCAGAGTTTATACAAGGAGGAATTAGATTTGAGCAAATTGCAGCTACAAATTCTGGTAACCCAAACTAACTGTATATCTACTTTCATAAACTCCTGTCTATTTATGCAACAAACCCTAACTTTTCGTCCCTACCCGGCCAGCCAAAGGAATTGAAACCAATAATTCTAGTTTGCATTCGGCGCATGTTTTGAGCATGTCATCACACTGAATTACCAATTATAGAACACGTAAATTTTTCCTTAGAAAATTATCTAACTTAATTTGTCTTAACAAATATATATATATCAAACTGCATTTTCGAGAACTCTTAATAATTGAAACTTATTGGGTACCTAATTAGACCCGTTGTTGGTATTAGAACAGCGAGTCATTCTTCACACCTACACGTCCCTCCTCAGGATAGGAACTCTTTAAAACAGGAGTGGGCCAGCCGGAGTCGTTACCAAGGAGAGTAAGTTGCCTGCGGCCAAGGTTCAGCTCTGACAACAGTTAAGTAACCAGGAAGGTCAGGTCTCGGACCGCGGTATAAATACCGGGCTGGCTGGCATAACACGACACTAGCAACTTGCCGCTGACACAAGTAGCAATTCCCACCATCAACATGTACAAGCTGGTAAGTAACTACTTCATTATTGTATTACATAATAAGAATTTCGTGCATTGGAGGATAAAAATAGTTCATTACCCAGAATCTATTAAATATAGCACATTTTCTCTGCACTCTAATTTTAAAACAACCTCATAACATAATCGGGGAAAAAATGTTCAAATAAAATTATTTCTTAATGGGAAAACTAATAAAATTTAAATATTCCTTCTTAGTTGGTTTTTGTTTAAATCTTGTGCATGTTGTCAATTCATCAACCATTGCAAATATATGTCATACTTAATAATTTATAGTTCACGATAGTTCCCAAACACACATTTTGAATTGAACAAAAACTAAATAACTGAAAATTTTTGCAACCTTTGTCAACATTACTAATGCTTAGCTAATGATGAATATGTAATTTGTTGTGCCTTAGCTCCTTGTTGTCCTGGCTGTGTTGGCTGCCGCCTCCGCCCAGCTGATCAGCCCCTACTACGGTGGTCTGTACCGTAGCGGCTACTACGGTGGATATTCCGCTCCCTACGCCTACGGCAGGTCCCTGGGATACGGATACGGCGGAAACGTCTACGGCTGAGCGGTTGACTGGTCCGTTGACACATCAAGAAATTTCTTGTCTACATTCTGTATCAATATGTAAATAATGAAATAAACTTGTTGGTCAACACAAATGTCGTTGGTGTTAATTTAATTGCCAGGTATTAAAAATAATATTTCAAATGATTTTAACAGTATGAAAAATCTTTTGTTTGATAATCATTTTTATACTTATGAAATAGTCAATTATCAGACTTATTTTGATTATTGACACGAATACATCACCATCATATTTCAGTATAATTAATATAAGCAGTAATAGCATTCATTAAGGTAGAAACAATACTACCAAGAGTTTTACATGAAATAATAGCAGATATTTGGAACCCACAATTTTTATTAGTTACTTTATAATAAGAGTTAATTTTGATATCGCAGTTAAAAAATGTAGATATCATACAGGAAAATGTTTTTTATTCCCACGAGAAAGCAGTTTCGCTCAGTGTGAATGTCGGAATGTGTAAGACGTGCTGTATGGAAAATACAACTTCACAGGTTGTAATACCAAACACTAAGAAAAATGAGATGAGAATCAACATTGTTGTGTTTACGGACCTCTGTCTCCTTGATAATTTTGTAAATAAGTAGCCTCAACTATGCAGCTATAAACTTTATATTGAAATACTGATATTTACTATACTGATTCAGAGCATCATGAATATGTTGTTCAGTATTCAGTGTACTGTAAAAGAGCATCAGGATGGATAATAAAAATACTTTATCTTCAATTTAAGTACTGTCGTATTCATGGTGTCTCATGACTATACAGCAACATTCTGAAATTTGCTTATGAACTGGGTTATTAAACTTTTAAATGTTTAATAATTCGTGAAAATATATTAAATATTCTACAGAATCGCAGTTATTAATCTATACTTTAACTAGAGTTACTTAAAATTCATAAGATACTAAAAATATCAATCAAGAATTCTGGTATTTTTTCTAAAATTCTACACAGACACTGGTTCGAACCATGATAAGATAATACATTAATTTGTATTAGAAAAGTTTATTTAATATATAAGGTATAAACATTTTATAATATAAGCATTTTTCAAAACTTCTCAGTAAAATCTTTATAACTCTATTAAACTTACAAGTTCCTACTCTGGTTAGTTATGAATAAAAACATCATCCTTGCCATGTTAACAGCACCAAATCGCCAGCAGAATTATTGTCTCTCTGTGCTTAGTGCTACAAATGTCATTCACCTTATCGCTCTCCTAGTTTTGATGTCATTAATTTACAATAATACTTATATTCCTGCATTACCTACACGATAAAAAAAAAACAGTTTTATGCAACTACTATCTAACACTAAAAGTGGTCTCGTGTGTCTGCACAGAGAATGTAAGATTGCAATGTTAGTTGTATGGGTTGAACGATATAAAATTTTTTCATTAAATATATAAAATTGGAAAAGCATAAAATTTATTCCGGTAAAAAATATTGATTAGAAAAGTGTTGAAATCTTAAATAGAGAAAAACAGCACATTAAATGTTTTCTCTTTTCTTTTTGGCATATCTATAAAATATAATAATCGTCTATTTTTAACATTTAGGAATTTTATTTAGATATGCAATGATGCAAAAAAAAAAAAAAAAGAAACACAATTTATTAACCTTGTAACAATTACTTAACAGATTTTGCAGTAAAACTACTTTTGATTTGTTTTTGTTTTATTTTGAACTAGTTTGTAATAATATAACACACATGACCTATTTCAGAAATTTTGTAGGGGTCTTCGTTTTTGAGGTTCTTTCATTGTGCACATACATTAATGAGCAAAATAAGTTGTGTGTGTGTATATATACATATATATTAATAAATATATATATATATATATATATATATATATAAATAAATAAATATATATATATATATGAGTGTGTGTGTGTATATATGCAAAAGAAGAAAGCTACTGTGCATATTGCATATGTTGAGATGCTTCAATAATCAAACCAGAACTTATTTGTTCATGGTCTGCGTACAGTAACAAAAAGACTATTTAATACCAATAATAGCAAAATATTTTTTTTATATATTACTATTGGTTTTTGATATACAACTTCTATTTATATAGAGAGCAACTATTCACCACTTATTGCATCGCTTAACTGGCTATATAAAGAGAATTGATACTCCAATAATTAACTACCCTAATTGTTTTGAAAAAAAATTAATTGAACTGACAAACATCGGCTAAATATCGGTTACAAATAGCCTAACTCAAAATATTTATACAATTTGTATTCAAAAGTGACCCTTAATATTACTGCGATCTCTGGAAGTTATAACCGAACCATTATCTTTTTTTAAAAATGAAATCCTAAAATATTTATACGGCACCGTTCCTACCAAAATAATGTATGTTCTAGTAAATATGTATATAATTACTGCTAAACCGGTTGTTCTCATAAATTTTTTCAAAGTTATAATCGTGTTGCTGCCCTTATTTTGAAACTATTTTTGTGACACGGAAGTAAAATTAAATCTTTAATTCATGTCAAAATAAAAATAATAAATGGAATGTCATTTAGTGAAAATTACTTTCAGCTGTGACATTTTCGTGGAATTTGTGTTCCAACTTCAAAAAGAGTACTGGAATACATGGCAGGTGGGCAAATCGCTCAAAACTCGCTGTGATTAGGCTGCCGCACATCAACTGTGTGGATCCTAAGAAAGTCGAGCACTGATGAAAATGTTACAGAGGAACGCTTCTATATCCAGTAGTTCTAAAGTAAATTCAGATGGATTTTTTTCCTGTATTCAAATACATAAATATTAAACAAATTTAGACTGCCATGCAGTTCCATCGTTAAATAAAAGGGATTCACTACTTTCCTGAAGGTAAAAATACGTTTAAATTGGATGTAAAATATCAATTTAATTATATTCAATATGTTATGAATGAGTTTGTTATAGTATTTAAAGTTAATAGAAAAAATAATCCTGCTCAAAATAATCATGCTTCTATTTTTGATAATTGTACAGGTAGTGCAGGAGTGTGAAGGATTAATGTAAATGAATGGCATCACAACTTGGATGACGTTAGGTTAGGTGATATTTACACCATTTAGCACATATATTGTGTAATTCTGCTGGTGATGTGGTGTTATGAACATGGTTCGGTTGATGTTTTTCTTCGTAACTAACCAGAGTAGGAACTTTTAAACTTAATACAGTTATGAATACTCTTATTAAGTAGGTTTCGAAAAATGCTGGTTTATAAAATGTTTATATATTATATTTTGAATAAGCCTTCTTAGTTAAAATGCTTTATTCTCTTAAAAGGTTTCGAACCAATGTCTGTTTAGAATTTTAGGCAAAATATAAGATTCCTAATTTATATTTTCTGCATTTTTTCAATTGTAATTAAGTTCAGTGTTGCTACATATCACCTTATTAGATAACCAGCCGACCACTACTTTATAAAAATTAATTACAATCAAATAACTGCGATTCTGTTGAGTTTTTTTTGTATCTTTCACAAATTAATATAATTTTAAGAGTTTAATAATCCAAGTTCATAAATCTCAATAAAGTAGCTCTCTAATTATTAGACAGCATGAGTAGGACAGTACTTATAGTAAGTGGAGAGAAAGTTTTGCTTAATCACCATTCTGATTCCCTTTTCCAGTCCACTGAATAACGAACAACATATTCATAATACCCTGGATGAGTATGGCAGTTATAAGTATTTCACAATGAAGTTTATTTTTGCGGAGTCGAGGCTACTAATATGCAACATCATCAAGGAGACAGAGGTTCTTAGATTCAACAAAGTTTATTCATATTTTAAGTATTTTTTCTTATTTCAGCTTGTAAATATGCATTTTCAGTACATCAAATTTTATACATTCATACTCAGCGAAACTGCTGTCTCGTGGAAATAACAAGGAAACCTTTTACTATAAGATAAAATACATATTTTAACGACTATTTTAACCCTAAATTTAAAGAAATTAATTAAATTTGTGCCTACATATATTTTGCGTTTTTTTGGAGTTGTTATTACGCATATAGCCTTTCCAAATATCTGCTTTCATTTCATGTAAAACTGTAGGTAGTATTGTTTCTACCTTCATGATTGCTATTGCTGCTGATATTAATTATACTGCATTATGACGGTGATGTATTCGTGTCGATCATCAATATGAGTTTGTGTCACTGAATCTGATAATTGACTATTTCATAAGTGTAAAAAGGTTTTTGAAACAAAAGGTATTTGATACTGTTAAAATCATTTGAAATATTATTTTTAACACCTGGCCATTAAATTGACACTAACGACATTTATGTTGACCAACAAGTTTATTTCATTATTTACATATTGATACAGAATGTAGACAAGAAATTTCTTGATGTGTCAACGGACCAGTCAACCGCTCAGCCGTAGACGTTTCCGCCGTATCCGTATCCCAGGGACCTGCCGTAGGCGTAGGGAGTGGAATATCCGCCGTAGTAGCCGCTACGGTACACACCACCGTAGTAAGGGCTGATCAGTTGGGCGGAGGCGGCGGCCAGCACAGCCAGGACAACAAGGAGCTAAGGCACAACAAACAACATTCATTATGCGCTTAGTATTAGCAATGTTGACAAGAGTTAAAAAAAAATGTCATTTTATAAACGTGTGTTTATAAATTACCGCGATTATATAAATTCTCAATAGTGGATTAATTGTCAACGTTTAACTGTAAATTAACTAAGAAGGAAAATTGTAACATTTTTTCCAGAAATAATTTAAAATTTTTTAATAATTATATTGCAGCCAAAATGGGCTATATTTAATATATTCAGTGTATTGAACTACTTTGTATCCTCCACTGCACGATACTCGTATTACGTAAAACAGTATTGAAATAGTTACTTACCAGCTTGTACATCTTGATGGTGGAGGTTGCTACTTGTGTCAGCGGCAAGTGGCTAGTGTCGTGTTATGCCAGCCAGCCCGGTATTTATACCGCAGTCCGAGACCTGACCTTCCTGGTTTCTCAGCTGTTGTCGAAGCTGAACCTTGGCCGCAGGCAACTTACTATCCTTGGCAACGACTCCGACCAGCCCCCACTCGTGTTTTAAGAGTTCTTAGCCTCAGGAGATATGGAAGGTGTGAAGAATGACCCGCTATTCTTATTCCAGTTATTATGTTCATTAAGTACACAATAAGTTTAACTTGTTACGAGTGTGTTTGAGAATATAGGCGATTCGGAAACTCACCAGAAATATTTTGTGAGGAGATTTCTTGTGAAAAATGTGGTAGACATATGTAATACAACTCATAGCAGAGCTCAATTCCTGAAGGAAATATACGGCCTTGAATATCGAGTTTAGAAATGGAATTTTGGCCAAATATCAGAAATGGCGAGGAATTAAACTGTGATTCTCTGTAAAATGTTCCGTGTTATCAAGATCTTCCACCTGTAAAAAACCGGTGTCAAGACTGCCACCTTCATAAAAATAATAGGCATGTCTAAACTCTAACTGCAAACTTTTTTTTAACTTCGAGTTTGATGGAAATTGTGGGCTCGCTTATTGAGCAGCACGCACTACGTAACGAAAAAATGCCTTCACACCGTTTACTTTTAAAGGTCTCACAAAATATTCAGATGAGATGTTACAACGCCTGGGATTTAGGCAACACTCTGCATTAGGAGGATATAAATTTGTAAGCAACTGATATTCGGCCGACTATTCCCGAAAGGACAAGTGAAACGAGATAGACGGTATGTTCTGGGCTTACATGTGTGTAGGACTGCACTGTAGACAGCACGTCTAGGTTTACTAGGGAGGAATTATCAACATGCATTTGATGTACAATGGGGCTGGCGGCAGTGGTCTAGCACGTAATTTATACCAGAAGAAATACGAACACCGCATGTCTCCTAATCTTGGGACATTAGTCGCGGATGACCTAGCACATTAGGGAAACAGTTACCCTGACTGTCGTATAAAGAATGCAGTTATATATATTTGCTGACTCAATAAACCTCTACGCTGTTTAAACAAGATTATAGCTACAAAGCACGTTAATTCGTAAGCGCAATACATACATTACGCCTAGAACAATTCCCACATAAGTTCACTTCAGATAAGACGGTCCGATATCAGTTGTTTACGATCCGTTTAACACCATTTAATATTGGAATTGCCTATACGTCAGGCATTGTATCATCACAGTTGAAAAATTTGTGAGCCTTTAAAAGAATACGGTGTTTTCTAGGAACATACAACAAACAACCTTTTTGTTAAGTTATACGAACTGCTGATTAAGACAGCATAAAAATTCCATTAAACTTCAAGGTAAAAAAATTGATTTATTTGATAGTGGCCACCCTTATTATTTTTATGAAGATGGAAGGTCTTAACACCGGTTTTGTTATAAGTTGAAGATATTGATAACACGGAATATTTTCCAGAAAAAATAAGTTTAATTGCATAAATTTTTGAAATTTTGCCAAATTTTCGTTTCTAAACTAGATTTTCAAGGGCGTATACCTGCCTCGGGAATTGAGCTGGGCTGTACGTTTTATTGCAAATATCTACCTCATATTCCACAAAGAATCTCCTCGCCAAATGTTTCGGGTGAGTTTCCGAACAGCCAGTATGACGATGAATGTGTGTTATAATTGGTAACTCCATGCGAAGACATTCGCATCTGTATGCCAAATAGAAATTAGAAATATTTGTTTCATTCCCTCCGGCTGGTCGGCTACGGGACGAAATTTTGGATTTGCTGCCTCTTTAGACAGGAATCTAGGAAAGTTCATTTAAAGTATATTCGGGTAAGCAGAAGTTGTATCTACGGCTTGCTGAAATTCAACCTCTACTTCGATAAAAATTCACTGTTATAAACGCTGTTCACTGAAACACATAAAAGTATCCTTTATAAAATAAGTTCTGATTTTACGAATGGGAGCTAGCATCCTATAAAAATTAACCTTCATATTCACCTGTCTCTTCATTCAATTTCTGTTAGGATGGCTACAATTTGTTTCCACTCTCCACTATTCTCCATAACACCTTAACCACAATGGGCAGTCGGCAGTTAGTCTTCTCGCGGCTTGAGTCGGCAGTCAAGCTATGTTCACAATGTGCAGTTCACAGCTTGTCAGGTTGCTATTTTGATGAATATTTTGGGACAAAGTTGATTGAAACTACTTATTGTGCATCAAGTGTATATAAGCAGATTTTACATTAACATCTCAACTAACACGTTAGTTTTTCTTTCCAGGTGCTGAAAAAGGTGGGTTTTCTTCGTCTGATAAGAATTTACGTATTCCTTGTAATAACTTACACGATGGAACCTGCGAAAAGAATTAATATTGATCTATGTCACCGGCAGCAACCAATAAAATACCATTCTGATGTGCCAGCAGCAGACAACGAATTGCATTAACCAGTAAAAGACGCTCCCTGTTAATGTGCTAACTTCTGACCTTGTGCTACACCAACCAGAACTTAACATGTTTCGCAACAAGCTAAACGTACTTATATATTAGTATTGTGACGTAGTTATGAGTTCGTGGTTCAATCCTTATGCCTATACTGGTGTGCAAAGTAGATAACCATTTGGGTATAGGAGTACTTTCGTAATTGTTTTTATTAAAAACATATAGAAGTTACAAAAACCAAGAATCAAATATGGCATACGGTGGGGAAACTTTCGTCTTAAGGGTTCCGCCTGGCTGGAGGTATTTTAATTGCCCGATGCCTTAAATCACGGAATGGCTACGGGTGACCTAGGTACACCCATCACATGCCTCGTCACCTCTATGCGAAAAGCACTGAACTGTCATGCAGTTTTTATGTCGGCATCTGCATCTTGAAGTCCACAGTGGCGACCATATTATTGTATGGTGTAATAATAAAGATAAACGTGCACTGCACGTCCTTCGACAACTTTCAACATCCTGCACACGTGTTTTCGTACCTATAAATTATTGTGAAAACACCTGTTTCAGGCATTTTCACTTTTTAAAAAATTAACATTAGAAACGAAACAGAAAAATGAAATTTGTCATATGTTGATTTATTTTTCGAATTAAGGTGAACACATTTTAAGCCCGTGGCACAGATTTTGAACAACAGTTTTTTTTCTTAAGCTTTGTGGGCGGCCTATCCGTGTGGAATCTTTTAAGTTCGAGATTGCCATAACTTCACGTTTCGCGTAACACGTTACAGTGCCACGTTCACGTAAGACGGCTGTACTTTAACTGCAGCATATCAAACATACCATCACGAACGTTTCACTTAACGTAGTAAGTGTATTAGGGTAAAGATAACTTTGTAGATGTGTAGCTTTTGTGTGATACGTAACCCTTTACAACGTGTTATTCTTGGCCAATAGTGCGAATTTGTGTTACCTTTTCTTTTCATGGTTTTGTTCTTATCTTCGCCATCTCGTCTGCTCATATATTGAACCTAGCACATGCATATCATTTTTAGCTGGAATTGAAGCTCATGGATAAAGGAAGTAAAGTTGGGATTATTTAATTTTTAACTCTCAAATATTCAGGTATTTTCGAACCTTACCTTTCATAAAGTGCCGAATATTTACCACAAAATTTTTTAGTTTTATTTCTCTCCGAATCACAATATAATATTACTGTGAAAATCAAGTTATATTGCTGTAGACTTTTTCGTATATACAGAAAAACAAGTAATGGCCACATCGAATTGTTTTCAGATTTTGAATATATCATGAACGACAAACTGTTACAATTTTGTTTTGACCAAATCGAAGTTATAACACAAATACGTTAAAAATGTAATTCTGAAAAGAAACAACCTTCTTTCCTCGAAATTATTATTCACTTCAGGGAGTGCTTATGTGAAGTACCATGATATGGCAATCAAAAATATCTCGTTTTACGTACGCGTGGAAGTGTGACGTGTTGTGTGTCACGTATAACGTGCAGTTATCGTAGTCCTGGCCTAAGACATACCAACCAACTAGCTCCCGTTCTTAGCTTCCAGATATTATGGTCCACTTCGTTCTCGTATAGAAAACGTAGCACTAAAACTTGTTCACGGTCATGTAAAACTGTAAATTATTATAAACGCGAAATTTTAAAAATTTGTTATTTGCAACACTTATATGCAATAAAAATGGAAGCCAAACGAATCATTTTAGTATTCACATGTTCGCCTAACATTTTTAATTCAAATTATAAGACAAGGAACTATTTTTCCTTTACTGGGTGCATTCCGATCAGGGTGCCCGATACAATATATGAAGGTAATGGCATTGACATTTTTCAAAGGTTGTTTCAAAGGTACTCTATTTACCGTGAACAGCCCGTACAAGTTCGGCTTCAGCTTTGAAAGAAGTGAAAGAACAGCGTAACATGTCAGCGGTATCGAGATTTTCTTTCAGAGGTCAGGCCGTGGCTGAGCTGTGACAGGAAGTCAGGAGCTGGCCGGGTGACCTCGCAGGCCACAATAACGTGTTGCACAATAACATGTCATCATAATAGTGAACGTACCGGATCCCCTCTCTTGGAGTTCGATTTTACACTGGATAGAAATAAATTATCCTGGAAACCAAGTACATTGGTAATACTTACACTTACTTATTATAGTTCCAAATATTTGTAAAATCTAATACATTTTCTTAGTACGGCAATACAAGTCATTAGTGTAGTAGCAGAAAATTTTAAAAACTGTTTAGATATCCTATCCACCAAGAACTGACATTTGTATGTAGCATTAGAATGTAACGCTTGCTGTAAGCATGTGGTTTGAACTTAATGGGTGATCCCCCCTCCCCCAAAAAGCTTCATTTTAAAGGCGTTTCTAGATGCGCTACTGTGTACATGTGATTGAGAACGAAATGGCGATATTTTAAGTCCTGTCGCGTGCATAATGTCCGGAGTTAATAGAACTATACCAGATAATTTAGTGCAAAAGGAAATTCATTTTTAATTTTCCTTACATATAAAACGTCTTAACTATGTATGTTACTTAAAACATTATTACTTCATCGAAACCAAGTTAATTTCCCAATGGCGTTTGACTTGCTGGGCATAAGACGAGTACGTTAACTATGAACGACCATTTTGATGTAAAAGTCGCTTCTGTACACGGAATTGATAGCGAACAGAGCCTGAGTGTGAATTGTGGCGTCCTCACGTCACTTTACTACAACGAAGTGCAGCTGGTTCCAAGTTTATTGATAACACAGCTGAAACAAACCATTGTAAAACAATCGCTGCCTTCGTATGTTAATATTTCGGCGGGCGCACGGATTGGCATGCTCCCAGTTGGCAGTACTGTCAAAATTGTTGTCGCACGAATTAACGTCGTGCTAGAAGTGTGACGTTAACATGTGCAGACCCTTAATTAGTTTTATTTACTTTCAATTCGTTTAATGAACTGGGCAGTGACAATGGCTCTATTAGAGAAGGGCCATTCCATGAGATCCGGGGGTGTGATATTTGCAAACATTAAACCAATAAAATGAAATGTGTGAAAATAATGTGCCTGAACTATTCGTATTTTTAATGTTAACGAAACAACAACAAACACCTGCCAAAGTTTCAAAATAAATGTTACCATAGTTTTTCAGGAAAAAATAAGTATGGAAAGAGCCTTCGATTTCACACCCGGAACTACACTACTGATGTTTTCCTGAAAACTATTGAAACTTTTGTTTTGAAAATTTGGCAGGTGTTTGTTGTTGTTTCGTTAACATTAAAAATTCTAATATTTCAGACACATTACTTTTACACATTTTACTTTATTGGTTAAATTTTTGCAAATACCACACTCGGATATCATGGAATGGCCCTGAAGTAACTTCATTTATAATAATTTTACAGTCACTCTTGATCGACGAATGAGTAAAATATTATTTAGCAGGGCTTCCAAAAAAGGAGACGCAACGTATTGTGGATATCAGAAAGGAAAGCAATGTAGTTCTTAACAGCATGTGTAAATCTAGTCCTAATATTAGGAATAGGGGAATAAATAACTTAATGATACTGTCTGTAACTGCACGCAATTATGGCTTTACTGCTTTTGTGTAAACTATGTTTCTCGGGGTATTGCTGCATACGGAACGTGCCTTCCCAACCCGCGTATTGCGTCCATCAGTCCTGCTTGTACATCTCAACTGGTAGTGTGAATGGCAGTCTACTCTAGCCGAAAGATCGAAAATTCGTTTAAGTCTCTGTGTCAAGCACAACGAGTCCTTCTACTGGTAATACACAAAATAAATGTTCTGACGCCTATCTGTGGTTCTGAGAAACGCGTTCTTTACATTTCCCAGCCAGTGAAGCACTTAGACGGTCCCTATAATGTCGTAGTGGAGTGGAGAGATTTGGGCTACTGTTAACGAGTTCTTGAGAGCCGATTAGGATTATGCGAGGTGGATATCGAGAAACACCGGATTGCAAGGGCTAGAGAAACGGGATACCTCCAAGAAAATCTGTCAACCAGCGACATTGTCCGGCACAATTCCCATATGCAAAAATCCGGGAGTGACTCCGCTGGGAAACGAGTCTGGGTCACTTTGGCGGGAGGCGAGCGCTCTAGCAGATATAGCGACCGCGGCCCCTTATAATGTCGGAAATGCGGGATTGCGGGGAAATCCCTAGAGAGTATTGGGAGGATACCATCAAACCGAAAGGTACTTCTTCAGTTCGTCATTCAGACGAGAGACTGCTAATAGACAGGAGGTGTGGTTGTTATATATGGTAGCAAGCAGCATGGAGTGGTAGCGGCAATGTGGTGAGCATTAGCTGAAAGACGGCGAACTGTGGAGATACTCGCGGCGAGAAGCGAGCTGACAGCGAGTACACTACAGCTGAGGGCGGTATCCAGAGTGCTCCCAGGTGACACTGGAGACAGCTGTCAACACAGAGCCGTGACGGCGGAGACGTGAAGAATCCAGTAGAAGACCGACTGTTTAATGTCCTGATTTGTAGCTTTCGTTACCTACTTCAATGCTAACTTTCATAAACGATATATAATTACAATTTTTGCTCTTTAATTATACGTAAGGATTTTTTTTCCCATAAAAACGGTAGCAGTACTTTGTTTTAAGTGATCTTGACAAAATTACAAATTGCATTGAGTACATTTATTTTATCGAAATAAATTTTTCATAGCAAAACATCAATTCACCGAACGTGTAGCATAAAATATAAAACATAATTTTCGAGGAGGCATTGCGCAAAAAACTTGACATTGAATGATTCTAGCCACAATAACCTGACTTCATGAAATACGCCAAACAAATATATGCCCGCTTGAATCATGGTTCAAACCCGCGACCTCCTGACTTGTTTGCAACAATCTTCGCCTCACAAATATAGTGCCCTAGCGGTCACAATCTAAACGTTTGTAGAAAAATGCATTCCTATACTGGAGTTCATTTTCCGGTTATTCGTGCAGTATGTACCATTTGTAAGTTTATTTCAGGTTGGCCTATGTGCCTGTCGTGGAAAATGTTACAGCTTACCATCTGTCAAGTAAATGTGTTGTTTTTGCACGAATAGGGTTGACATGAATGTGAGCGACACATCTCTTTCTCGCTGCATGGATAACTCTTTATAGAAACCACGTGACTCAATATGAGTTGGGAATATAGAATCGGTGGTGTGAAGAGGGTGAGCCAATGGGAATATGTGAAACCACTGATAGCATAGTATATAAATGCAGAGGTTAGATTACGCCAAATGATTTTGTTAATTTTCTGTAAATATCAAGAACCAAATAATCTGTTAAATTATTAAAAAAAAACCCAGAAAATAAAACGCAACTAAAATTTGCTAATATATCCATAGAATTTTGAAATATAATTAAAAATTTTAATTAAATCTAACATCTTCTCTAAAGTTAAATATCAAGAAAAATAAATGTTTAAAAAAAATTAATTAATGTATATTAAATAACCATTTTTTTACATCAAAGACAGCTTAATATTTTTTACTCTTTATTCCTTCTTAATTTTCAATGATAATCATTTATAGTGAAGGTATTTTTATTCCTAATTTTAAAATATTTTTAATTGTTAAAATTTAAATTAATAAAATTACTTAAATTAAAAAATATGTATTTTTTCATTTAATTAATTAAATCAAATAAAATCAAACTAGAAAAAATATTATTTGATTGTTATGAAAATATAATAACGTTTTTAAAGAAATGATAAACAAAATTTCAGTTAAACTTTTAAAATTTTTTAATATATCCATGTATTTTAAATACATATCATAATTATGAATATGTAAAAAAATGTGTAAATAACCCCAAAGAAATCATTTTTATTTTATTTTTGTTTTATTGTATTATAAAATATTTTTATTCTTTGTAAAAATAAAATTTTAAAAATTTATAAAATGTTACAGATATTCTAATATTACTTACGTTAATTTACCTTCTAATTTAAATTTACTAATATGTTTTGAATGTATTACAAATACTACAAATGTAAGTTTTTTTAGAAGACCAAATATTTAGCAATAATAAATAATTTTAAAAATGTAAATTTAAATATGATTATTACTCTGATGCATTTGAAATTAATCTTCCTTCCAGTTAAAAACTATTCATTCCTTCTGAATTAAATAATGTTGACACATATGTTTATAAGTTTTTACAAAATTTAGAATTTCAAAGTGTTTTATGTAATGATTACCTATTTTTAGACAGTAATAGTATTTTTTGATTCGACAATGGATTAATAATAAATATTGTATAAAAATTAAATTTAAAGGTATTAAATTTAAATAAATTATTTATGAATAACTTGTAATGTCTGAATCAAACTTTAAAAATATTTTGTACATTAAAATTTGTTTTAAGTTTAAAATTACAATTTTTTTAAATCTTAAATTTTTTTTATAATAAGGTAAATTTTTGCGAATTATTAAAATAACATAATTATTTTTAATTAGAAGGAACTAATACATTAATATCAGTAAATATTTTTATATAAGTTAAAATTTTCTAATCAGAGTTTTCCTATGTGAACAATCATTAACATGCAAATGTCTTCTAAAAAATTAAGAATATTTACTATTGGTCTAAAACAAGGTGTATTATTTCTATAATTTGTTTCAGATAGTGTTTCAGAATTTCTAAAATCATTATAAGCTAGATAAATTTTATAAATAAAACAATGACTTAAATCTAATATTACAATTTTCTTTAAGAAATAATTCATTTCAACCCTTTCAATATATATATATATATATATATATATATATATATAATATATGCATATATATGTCTTACCATACAATTATCAAAAATAGAAGTATAATTATTTTAAGCAGGATTATTTAAATACTATAACAAACTCAGTCAAAACATATTGAATATTATTAAGTTGGTCGTATATATCCAAATTAAACGTATTTGTACCTTTAGGAAAGTACTGAATCCCTTTTATTTAACGATGGAACTGCATGGCAGTCTAAATTTGTCTAATATTTATGTATTTGAATACAGGAAAAAATCCCTCTGAATTTATTTTAGAACTACTGGATATAAAACCGTTCCTCTGTAACATTTTCATCAGTGTTCGACTTCCTTAGGATCCACACAGTTGATGTGCGGCAGCCTAATCACAGCGAGTTTTGAGCGATTGGCCCACGTGCCAGGTATTCCAGTACTCTTTTTGAACTTGTCACTAAACGACATTTCATTTATTATTTTTATTTTGACATTAATTAAAGATATAATTTTACTTCCGTGTCACAATAATAATTGCAAAATAAGGGCGGTAACACAATTATAACTTTGAAAAAATTTATTAGAACAGCCGGTTTAGCAGTAATTATATATATTATTACTAGAACAGACATTATTTTGGTATGAACGGTGCCGTATAAATTTTTTAGGATTTCATTTTAAAAAAGATAATGGTTCAGCTATAACTTCAAGAGAACGCAGTAAGCTTAGGGGTCACTTTTGAACACAAATTGTACAAATATTTTGAGTTAGGCTATTTGTAACCGATATTTAGCCGATGTTTGTCAGTTCAATTAAATTTTTTCAAAACACTTAGGTTAATTAATTAATGGAGTATCAGTTATCTTTATATAGCCAGTTAAGCGATCCAATAAGTGGTAAATAGTTGCTTTCTATATACAGAGAAGTAATCTACATCAAATACCTGTAGTAATATTAAAAAAAAAACCTTTTTGCTATTATTGGTATTAAATAGCCTTTCTGTTACTGTACGCAGACCATGACCAAATAAGTTCAGGTTTGATTTATTTTAGCATGTCAACATATGAACAGTGGCTTTATGCTTTTGCGTATATATTACTTATTTATCTCATTAATTTTTGTGCATAAGGAAAAAAACTTTTAAAATAGTGTTATTTCAAATTTTTTTTTTGTAATATGTAATTTTCGTAGGCATTTTAGCCATGTATGTTATATTATTACAAGCTATTTCACAATAAAACAACAGTTGTTTTATTGAAAAATCGTTTAAGTAAAATGTGTGTTCATTTTTGAGCATGATTACACCCCAAATTATAATTACCAAATGTAAAAGTTGGCGATTATTATATTTAAAATATACATATATGTCAAATTGAAAAGAGAAAAAATTTAAAGTGCTGTTGCAAATTATTGATATCAAAACTTGGAGAGCGATAAGGTGAATGACATTTGTAGCACTAAGCACAGAGAGAAAGTAATTCTGCTGGTGATTTGGTGCTGTGAACATGATTCGGATGATGTATTTATTCATAAATAACAACAGTTGGAACATGAATGTTTAATAGAGTTAAAAGGTTTTTACTAAGGAGGTATTGAAAATTGGTTATTTTATAAAATGCTTATACCTTATATTTTAAATAAACTTTTCTAATGCAAATTGAGGTATTCTCTAATCAGGGTTCAAACCAGTGTCTGTGTAGAATTTTAGAAAAAATACCAGAATTATTGATTGATATTTTCAGTGCATTTTGAATTTTAAGTAACTCTAGTTAAATTATAGTTTAATAACTGCGATTCTGTAGAATATTTAATTTTTTTTCCCGAATTATTAAAGATTTAAGTGTTTAATAATCCAAGTTCATAAGAAAATTTCAAGAATGTTGCTGTATAATAATGAGACACCATGAATACGACAGTATTTTAATTGAAGAGAAAGTGTTTATTATTATCCATCCTGATGCTGTTTTACAGTACACTGAATACTGAACAGCATATCCATGATGCTCTGAATCAGTATAGCAGATATCACTATTTCAATATTTACTTTATAGCTGCACAGTTGAGACTACTTATTTACAAAATTATCAAGGAGACGGAGGTTCGTAAATACAACAATGTTGATTCTCATTTTTCTTAGTGTTTGGTATTACAACCTGTAAAGTTGTATTTTCCTTACAGCACATCTTACACATTTACACAGAGCGAAACTGCTGTATAATGGGAATAAAAAACATTTTCCTGTATGATATGTACATTTTTTAACTGAGATATCAAAATTAACTCTTAATAAAAAGTAACTAATAAAAATTGTGGGTTCCAAATATCTGCTATTATTTCATGTAAAACTCTTGGTAGCATTGTTTCTACCTTCATGATTGCCATTGCTGTTGATATTAATTGTACTACAATATGATGTTGATGTATTCGTGTCGATCGTCAATATGAGTTTGTGTCCCTGAATCTGACAATTGACTATTTCATAAGTATAAAAATGATTATCAAACAAAAGATTTTTCATACTGTTAAAATCATTTGAAATATTCTTTTGAATGCCTGGCAATTAAATTAACACCAACGACATTTATGTTGACCAACAAGTTTATTTCATTATTTACATATTGATACAGAATGTAGACAAGAAATTTCTTGATGTGTCAACGGACCAGTCAACCGCTCAGCCGTAGACGTTTCCGCCGTATCCGTATCCCAGGGACCTGCCGTAGGCGTAGGGAGCGGAATATCCACCGTAGTAGCCGCTACGGTACAGACCACCGTAGTAGGGGCTGATCAGCTGGGCGGAGGCGGCGGCCAACACAGCCAGGACAACAAGGAGCTAAGGCACAACAAATTACATATTCATCATTAGCTAAGTATTAGTAATGTTGACAAAGGTTGCAAAAATTTTCAGTTATTTAGTTTTTGTTCGATTCAAAATGTGTGTTTGAGAACTATCGTGATCTGTAATTATTAAGTATGACATATATTTGCAATGGTTGAAGAATTGACAACATACACAAGATTTAAACGAAAACCGACTAAGAAGGGAAATTTTAATTTGATTACTTTTCCCATTAGAAGTCATTTTATTTGAACATTGTTTTCCCCGATTATGTTAGGAGGTTGTTTTAAAATTAGAGTGCAGAGAAAATGAGCGATATTACATAGATTCTGGGTATTGAACTATTTTATCCTCCAATGCACGAAATTCTTATTATGTAATACAATAATGAAGTAGTTACTTACCAGCTTGTACATGTTGATGGTGGGAATTGCTACTTGTGTCAGCGGCAAGTTGCTAGTGACGTGTTATGCCAGCCAGCCCGGTATTTATACCGCAGTCTGAGACCTGACCTTCCTGGTTACTTAACTGTTGTCAGAGCTGAACCTTGGCCGCAGGCAACTTACTCTCCTTGGTAACGACTCCGGCTGGCCCACTCCTGTTTTAAAGAGTTCCTATCCTGAGGAGGGACGTGTAGGTGTGAAGAATGACTCGTTGTTCTAATACCAACAACTGGGCTAATTAGGTACCCAATAAGTTTCAATTATTACGAGTGCTCGAAAATGACGTTTGATATATATATATATTTGTCAAGACAAATTATATTAGTTAAATTTTTTTAGGAAAAATGTACGTGTTGTATTCCGGAACTGTTGGAATCGACCATCAGGCTCTGTGAATCTTATTGGAAATCGTTTTGTAGAGGCCCAAACTGCATTCCATCACAGTCGGAAGACCTATGCCGTTCATAAAAAGAGTGGGTAGTCGAAGAATATTTGCACATATTTAGCCCAAATACGGACACACGTCATTGTTGGCTCTCTATAAAATTACATTGACTATAAAATTTATGTATTGCTCGAATGCAGCTTTGCCAAATTTACCCCATTCAACGAACAAGTATTCGAAACGAAAGGCTACGATATATAAAATACTGTGAAACCCCATTAAAAAAAATACGTCACGTGAAAGAAGCAAACACAGAGTTCGGAGTAAATATTAAAGAAACGTCAACCACCTAGTGCCTTCCTCCTTCCCCCTCCCAAGTAACAACAAGTTTGCCCTCTCCGCAAAAATATCGTTAAAATGCATGTTGGAAAATTATGTGTTATGTACGGATGCACTGTGCAGCGCTGTGTACAGTAAACAAGGCTCGAAAACCCAAAACGGAGATAAAAACCACCTCCCTGCCCCACGGTATGCGATATACACAGTGAAGAATCTCGTGAATTCTCCTCAATAAGGCATAGTCACTTATATTTAAAAACATTTAATCTCAAGTTTAAAATCAGTACGGTATAAAATTTAGGCAGTGGGAAATAAAACGTATGGTTACTCCACGTGCAGCGTAATTTCCTTTCGGATGCTGGGCATATTTCGTACGAGGAAATTCCACCTGTGTTGGACTCTTCCATAACTCCCGACTATCCTGTGTATGTGCTTAGAAGTCGACAAAAGACGATTGTGTACAGTATGTGCTGAACGGAAATTATCGAGTCCCTAAATCAATGTGATTGGCCTACTAATTTAGTTACCAAACATACTGACATAAATAATGATTTACCTTTGTTCGACCTCGTTGAAAAATATGGCAAAAAAACTGCATCAGCGTGAAAAAGGTACAGAGTATTGTGCCCAGAGCATCATCCAGGCCATGAGATATTGGTGCTATGTTAATCCCTTTCAGAGGTTAAAAAGTTAATTTTGTATAAATATTTTTTTATGCAAATAAATGCTAGCTCGAACCCTCCTGTTTCGTAATTTTTTTCGTATAAAATTTAAATGTCAAATTTGTTATTAATTTTACTGAAACCAAAATGATTTTGTGATGTTTTGAAACTAATGTCATACATACACACAGCCTGAAATATTCCAATTGCAGGTGAGACTAATAGAAAATTTAAAAACCCCCACAAAAGCGTACTTAAAGAAGTGGATACGAGTACCATTACAGAATTAAACGACTTGTGCAGTCGTAATTTGCGCTCGCACAGTAGTAATGCGACGTAGCGCACACGTCCAGCCTCGCTGCACCAGGTGTCGAACTTCACTTTCCCCTAGCACACTGGCGGCATGAGAGCTGTTTGATGAGTTCTCCTTGGCGGGGGGAGGGGTTGTCACTCCAGCAGCATACAGTGAGTAAAATATGTCTGTAGGGGAGACCCANGTCGACAAAAGACGATTGTGTACAGTATGTGCTGAACGGAAATTATCGAGTCCCTAAATCAATGTGATTGGCCTACTAATTTAGTTACCAAACATACTGACATAAATAATGATTTACCTTTGTTCGACCTCGTTGAAAAATATGGCAAAAAAACTGCATCAGCGTGAAAAAGGTACAGAGTATTGTGCCCAGAGCATCATCCAGGCCATGAGATATTGGTGCTATGTTAATCCCTTTCAGAGGTTAAAAAGTTAATTTTGTATAAATATTTTTTTATGCAAATAAATGCTAGCTCGAACCCTCCTGTTTCGTAATTTTTTTCGTATAAAATTTAAATGTCAAATTTGTTATTAATTTTACTGAAACCAAAATGATTTTGTGATGTTTTGAAACTAATGTCATACATACACACAGCCTGAAATATTCCAATTGCAGGTGAGACTAATAGAAAATTTAAAAACCCCCACAAAAGCGTACTTAAAGAAGTGGATACGAGTACCATTACAGAATTAAACGACTTGTGCAGTCGTAATTTGCGCTCGCACAGTAGTAATGCGACGTAGCGCACACGTCCAGCCTCGCTGCACCAGGTGTCGAACTTCACTTTCCCCTAGCACACTGGCGGCATGAGAGCTGTTTGATGAGTTCTCCTTGGCGGGGGGAAGGGTTGTCACTCCAGCAGCATACAGTGAGTAAAATATGTCTGTAGGGGAGACCCAAGTTCAGGAGGACCCGGATTCGATTCTCGACTCGTCCGGCTCGAATTTAGTTTTTAAAATTCACTCCAGGCGAATGATGGGACGGTTTCTTGTCCGAGTCATTACTTGTTCCCGCTTGCCCTAGTAACTTGCTCCGTCTTTAAAGGGCATGACTTTCCTTTCTTAATTTTTTGTAGCTTGTGTATTACTTAAAAACGAAAAATCAAACTACTCTTTTACGTTAGTCAAATAGGCGAACGCGAACGATAAATATGTAATATTTCCGAGACAAGAATGGCAGGATGGACAGATCACCAAAATAAAATAGAATATAATATTTGTTTTCATGTAGCAAAGCCAAGAAAATTGTTTAAAAATATAATTAAACTGAAAAAAAAAAATGCATGCGCTGTATTAAAAATCATAACTTTTAAAACCTCTCGTGTTCATTTTTTTTTTCTACATAGGAAGGAAATTCCCATTGTAATACTAATTAAAAAATCGAGCACCAGAAACCACGAGAGAATATAGAATTCATGTTCACAGACTGTGGATAAACATCTGCAGAATTCTATGATACTATTTATTTAACAGCCATTTCACATGACAAATGCCGTAAAAACGTACTCGCCACACGGCCTAAGAAAACGCTCCATTGACAGAACAGAAGTATTTTTCTGATCTTCGTCACCAGCTCAAGATATTACGAAGGCTGTATTATTTTCCTCCGTGTATTTATATTATCCCCCTGTCAATCTAACTATTTTAACAAATTTAAAAATTCCACAAACGTGCACATTTTCTGCTGCTATTAATCAGTGTCCTCTTTAAGTATTATATTTAGTCGCCACATTCGCTATACCTCGAATAATATTGTCAGTTTTTGCTAGGTGCAATTTTCAACACATTGCAAGATTTTGTCCATTCCCGTCCGTCCATGTGCTTGTGAGGAAACTTCAGCAGAGCTGTTCACCGTTAGTTTTCAAATCCCTAATGATGCATTTTACATCATATATGAGTAATAAACATACTTAGGGAAAATTGCGCCATGCCTATCATACTTCAGTCACACAGTTTTACATTACTTATATACAAATCGGTTTGAAAAAATTTCATGCTGCTCTATTTGTGATCGTTAGTGAGATGCAAGTTTTTTTTAAATTACAATAACGTTAGTTGTATTTGGTTTTTAAATGTTGACAAAGTAACAAATTGCATTGAGCACATTTATTAATTCGTTAGAAACATGTATTTCCTAGCAAAGACACCAGTCCTTCGAGCTTTTGACATAAAATACTAAGGCATTTAGTTTCAACGGGAACATGCACTAAAAAATTGTATTGAATGAGTCTAGCCACATTGCATGGAGAAGGGAACTTTTTTTTAATCACAGATTTGCAAAAACGTCAACGACTAACACAAACGCCCAAATACTGCTTCCTAAATTACGACATTATACTTGCACATTGACTCTTCCGTTACCCCAAAACCCAACACTCGGTACCCGAGGCATTAGGTATTGCAGGTTGGCTAATGCCTGCACACTGAAAAAGATAGTTATTGATGAGGACTAGAAAGGGTTGGGATTATGAAAATGTCTTCCGGGGATCAGGATATAGCGATGTTTTAACTGAATGTAATAAACTTGAACAACGATGTTAGTGTAATATATGTTACTGCTACCATGGCAATACATTAAAAAAATAAGGTCATTATGTTAGAAGACAAATGAAAAGTCGGCGAAGAAGCTACAGACTGTGTAAAACTGACCGAAATTCAGCTTGCAGTATTGTCTTTAATTCATTTAATACATGTAAATAATTTGCCCCTCTCCCCCCGTGTTCCTTCTCGCCCCCACCAGCCGTTCACTTGACGTGGACAATACCGCTCCTTGCCCTTCCCGGGGCCGCGGTGGTTGAGCAGCTAGGCTGCCCGCCTCCCACCAAGGCGAACCGGGTTCAGTCCCTGGCCGGGTCACTCTCGGATTTTCACAAGTGAGAATCATGCTGGACGATGCAGCTGGTCAGCGGGTTTCCTCGGGGATCTCCCATTTTCCCCGCCCTTGCATTCTGGCGCTGCTCAATACTCACCTCATTTCACCCTCATCGGCTGGCAAGACCTCGTTGTTGAAAGCCGCCCAAGTCTCTCTCAACTCAACTCCTTGCTCTCTCCAATGTCCTCGCCGATGTCTTCTTCAATAATATAAAACCAATGGAATATTTCTGTACTCGATTACACATGTTCTGAGGAAGTCAGTTAGATTATTCCCAGTGTGGATTTAAGAGAGACGAATCTTGTCTGTAATCGCGCGGTAACGCAGTATGGGCCTCCTGGCAGGTAACACATCACTGGCCATGCTCTCAGGAACTATCTTATTTTTAACAATGAGCTAATTAATTCGCTGCACTTAATGTGAACTCTTGCCGCCGTGCACTTCACAGCCACATGTTTCAAAACATACCTCATTACGATTTCGCTTACATGCACCTAGTTGTCTCTCCTGCTATCATGAAAGTTGCTATCTTAATAATATCATGCATAAAATATGTGACGAAATAATTTTTGTTTGCTGATAATTATGTTGGTTGTCTCTTCTTCAAATGAGATAATGTTTGAAATCAGTAATTTAGCTATAAATATTTCTACTTCCGCACCATAAATATTGTGAAAATTAATAAAATATCATTGTGTTTAATGTTATTACAAAGCAACAATCAATGGTGTGAATTAAGCCCACAGTTAGTTAATAATCCCTCTATCATCCCGTTGCGCTCCGTATCATTGCATCCACATTCTGAGCTTTCTAGACGCCCACATCAAAATCAGGACTCCACATGCCTCCAGTACCTTACCTAAGAGACACGACATAAGTGGGACATTGGCACATACGGTGGGTTTATAAAATGTTAACTTGTAGTAATTCAATGTTGCTAGTCATAAAAAAAAGCATGAGTACACCCTAATGATTACACAAAATACATCGTTTTATTTTTATCATAATAAAAAATCACCTTAAAAGGGGTTTCTTCTAAAAATTATGCTCTGTAGATTATGAATAATGAGAAATGTGTTATGTTATTTACTAGGCCTAGTGTTGTAACGTATACATACACAAGAGAATGCAAATAAAAATAAAAGTATTGCATAGATGTGAGTTATTTGTTACTACACATTGAATCATTCTGTAAGAAAACATGATCACGTTTGTTATTAAGTATTCCTTAACCAGGCTATTTCGCATTTCAGACAACACTACAATTGTAATACAAAATGTACATTCAGTATGCAACAATAGACTATAAAATGTATCAAATTTCCTCATTACTCATATTTATTATTCATTTTGAAATCAAAAACATTATTTTTGCTTTATCTTCCACTTTGAAGTTTCTTTGTGTTTCAGAGTCCACATTGACTGAATTCGCACAAGTTTTTTTTTTACCCTCTTGCGTCAATATTCTGAACGTACACGCCTAACTACTGTGTGATAATGGGCGTCGTCCCAGAATGTCCTTGGTGCCACAGAATGCTGAATATTCACGCATGTCAAAACAAGAGTGGGAGTTCATAATTGGTGGACCCGGCCAAGTCAGTGTCAATGAAAGTTGTTTACGGCCAAGGTTCAGCAGGGGCCAGCAGTTTAGGAGCCAGGAAACGTTCAGCAGTAAACTGCGGTATAAATACTGGACAAACACGAGATGCATGTATCTGACATCATTAGCCACTAGGCTGGGCCGTTTTTACTTTTTTCGACTTTTCCGGGGGGCTTATTGCGAAAAGTATGCAAAATTGCTTCAAATTAACGTGTGTAAAATATTATTCCATTCCGATAAGTACTTCTGCCTCCGGATTGTAATAAAAGTTTCGAGTTTGGTAGTTTTTAGGGCAACCTTCCGTAAGGAAATCATGTACTAAAAATCAAATTAAAAGTATTTTTTTAAATCAAATTACAATGGTTTAATAGTCTACATAACATATAAAATTTTGTTAGATAGCCCCCTCACGCGTATAGTTTTGAAGGGTGAAGGGAGGGAGGTAAAATCAGCGCATCGTAACACACCTCGCGGCCATTTTAGTAGCGCTGTGGCTTCATGAGAGAACAGTTGTGTTGTGCTATTTCACGCGTTTTAAGATGGATCGTACTCGTGAAAAGTAAAAATGTCGTTTATTTGGTGATACGTGTGAATTAAAAGGCAATATGTTGCCAACATACGAAGATGTATTGAAATTCTATGAGTGGAACCGTCGCAAAACAAAATTTGACCAAGACATAAAGAAAGAACCTACATTCAAGGAAATAGAAACCACTGTCGTTGCAAAGATTACAGAAATATGGGGTAAAGCTTCTATTCCAACTTTTCAACCTAAAGGAATAAAAGTGATGTTGAAGTCATATCACCTCAAATGCAAAAATCTCCTAAAATCCCATCCAAAAATTCCCACAGAGAAATTAGAAGAGTTTCACTGCACTAGTAGAATTTTGTTTGATATTTCATCTTGCAAATGTACGGATATCTCTGAATGTACTTGTCCTAAATAGAAAAAAGTTCCTGCATGAGAGCACAGCTTCCTAATTGACCAGCGATCGACAAGGGAAATGTTTATCGGAGCCACTGATACTGTTACAACAGAAAAACTAACGAAAACATTGAAAAGGAAATTACGCCAGTCAAATTCAAAGTTACAGCCTCAAAAAGGAAACACACAAGAGTCCAATATTTATGTTTCATCTGAATCAGAAAGCACTACAAGTACATCGGATAAAGACGATACATTCGAGCCACCGAAGCAAGTTGAAACAACGGCACCTATCAAAAAGCTCTCCTCTGAAATCGTAGTAGACTATGATTTGCTTTCAAAGACTTGTGACAGATATGGTGTCTCAGATAGAGCTGCGGCAGCCATTGCCTCAGTAGTGCTACATACTTCCAGTGCAGAAGTTACTGATAAAAATCGGATTCGCCGAAAACGTGACCTCTCAAGGAAATGTGCCGTGAAGCGAGCCAAAATCTTTGAAGTACCAGCTTTATACTTTGACGGAAGAAAAGATAAAACATTGATTGTATCCAAAAAAAAAAAGACGGACAAATGTATAGAGAGAGCATTCTTGAAGAGAACATTTCGTTGATAATAGAACCGGAAACAAAGTTCTTGGGTTATATTGCACCAGATTCTGGCACTGCTGAATGCATAGAAAAATCCATCGCCGACTTCTTCCTAGAAGAAAATATTTCTATGGACACTTTGCTGGTAGTAGGGTGTGATGGGACCAATGTGAATGTTGGTAAGCAAGGAGGCATCATTATTCTGCTCGAAAAACGATTAAATAGACTGTTACAGTGGATCGTCTGCCTTCTTCACATGAACGAACTGCCTTTTCGTCACTTGTTCCTGCATATAGACGGAAAAACTTCGGGACCCCAAACACTTTCAGGGCCCATCGGCAAATATCTATAAAACTGTGAGAAGAGGCCTATTGTAAAATTTCAACCCATTCACGCGGTGTTACCCGATGTATCTGCAGAAGATATGAGCGCTGACCAAAAATACCTGTGCAGAATTGTATTAGCGGTAACAACAGGTGAATTCCCTTCTCATTTAGCAAACAAATCGCCAGGAAAAATGTCCCACGCCAGATGGTTAACTCGCGCTAACAGAATTATGCGGTTATATGTTTCAATGGAATCTCCTTCTCAAAAACTGATTGTTCTAGCAACGTACGTCGTCAAAGCTTACGCTCCAACTTGGTTCGCAATCAAAACACATCCATCCTGTAAAGATGGAACACGACACCTGTACCAACTCATAGCTGCCACTAGATACTTACCTACAGAACTGAAAGTAATAGTCAATCGGGTAATTAAAATAAATGGTTACTTCGCCCACCCTGAAAATATATTGTTGGCAGTGTTGACCGATCACATCAGCACATCCGTGAACTGGGGGGCACGTCGCATTTTTAAAGCTCGAAGCAACCAAGAAAATGGACGACTGTTCCAAATTCCTTCTCTGAACCTCGATGCATCGTCCTACATAGAACTTATTGACTGGCAGAATAATATCATGGAACCACCTATATTAAAACTGATATCCAATGCAGACATCAAAAAGCTTGTCGCACAAAAAGGAGAAGGTGACTTGCCTGTTCTACGTCTGCCTTGCCACTCACAAGCAGTTTAAAGAACAGTTAAGACTGTTACCGAGGCTTCAGCAAAGCTAAGCACAAAAATCGCTATAGAAGGCTATATAAAAGCCCAAATTGAGTCTCGAAGAGCTATCCCAAAGTTTGAAAGTAAACAAGATTTTCGTGCCAACTAAAGCTATTTTTATGATATCTTTAAATATTATTTTGTTTCATTTATACGTGTAATACATAAACATAGCTATTAAATTTGTGTTTTTTTGATAAATACTTATTATCCTGCCTTTTACCTCGCTGTAATAACTTATTATAAATGACGTTTTTTTTTTTCTAAATTCCATTTTTTCAAGTCCTATCCGGAGTCAGAAGACGAAATCCTATCGGAACCATATTTTATACACTATCAAAATACATTATTAGGCACCTTTTTTGAGATAAGCCCGAAAGAAATCAAACAGTTTTTTTCCCCCATACAAAAACTGCCCAGCCTACTAGCCACTTTCCGCCGACGCAAGTAGCAACCCTCACCATCAAAACATGTACAAACTGGTGGGTAATTTCACAGTATGTGTTAATTCCAGTACCTTTTGTGTAGGCTATCTCGTCGAACTGCTATTTAAATATTATATATATATACATACACAGGATGAGTATAAAAGAATACCCCAAATTCGGAGGTTTATAATATCAAAACCAAACAACCTACAACCTTGATTGACCAATCAAATGAACCATGGAACCGTGACGCTTGTTTATCATACATTCATAAATGTTCAATATGACCACCATGAGCGGCCCGAGCGCCATCTACGCGATAATCAAACTCGTTCCACGCTCTTGTCAGCATGTCCGGTGTTACGGTTTGGATGGCGTTCGTAACGCTCGGTTTGAGGTGGTGAGGGGGTAGCTCGCTCGCATTCGACACATCATTGTGAAAGGAATGGTCTGATGTTTACTTCATGTGCAGAGAGATGGCACTAGGAGCGTCTGTCGTCGCACTATGAGCGTGTGTTGTGTGTTGGTCCGCATCACGGCGGCGACGGAAGAACAGAGGGCGTTCTGTGTTATTCAGTTTACTAAATGTGAATCGGTTACGACAGTTCAACGTGAATTCCGTTGCAAATACGGACGTCGTCCTCCCGATAGGTGGAGTATCGTACGTTGGTTTCGTCAGTTCCGTGACACAGTGTACCTTTGCAAAGGTAACAGTTCCGGGCGGCCGCGTGTGTCAGAAGAGAATGTGCAACGGATTCAACAAGCGTTCATTCACTGTCCGATAAAATCAACTCGACAAACTAGTCAGGAAATGCAAATCCCTCAATCGGCGGTATGAACAGTGTTGCGAAAGCGATTGCTGTACAAACCACACAGGTTAAAGCTTGTACAGACTCTTACCAAAAGGGATAAAGAACTGAGACGTGATTTCTGAGCGTTCCTTCTTGCCCAGAACGAGGTAGACGATGCCTTCATGTCTAAACTGATTTTTAGTGATGAAGCAACGTTGCATACAAATGGTAAGGTGAACGGCACAACATGCGGATATGGGGTCAGGAGCCTCCACATGAAACAACCGAACACGAGCGGGCTTCATCCAAGGTGGACACGTGTTTTGCGTTGTATCCAAAGACACTGTTTTCGGCCATTTCTTTTCTCACAAGCCCACTGTTACTGGAATCCGTTATTTGGACATGCTTACAGAGTGGTTGTTTCCTCAGTTAGAAGAGGCGGCGGGAGACTTCATTTTCTAGCAGGATGGTGCGCCACCCCATTGGCACCTAGCTGTTCGCGGATACCTGAACGAGACGTTGCCGCAACGCTGGATTGGTCGAGGAGCAGCTGGTGACCAGGCTCTTCATCACTGGCTCCCAAGAAGCTCGGATCTTACCCCGTGCGATTTTTTTCCATGGGGATACATAAAGGATCAAGTGTTTCGTCCACAATTGCCGGCTAACATTTACAACCTCAAAACGAGAATTACGGACGCCTTCCAAACCGTAACACCGGACATTCTGACAAGAGTGTGGAACGAGTTTGGTTATCGTGTAGATGTCGTTCGAGCCGCTCGTGGAGGTCACATTGAACATTTATGAAGATATGGTTAACAAACTTCACAATTCTACGGGTCATTTGATTGGTCAATCAAGGTTGTAGGTTGTTTGGTTTTGATATTATAGACCTTCAAAGTTGGGGTATTCTTTTATACTCAGCCCGTACATGAGTAAAATGTTATGCCATAGTTCTTGTGAACACATAACATTACAGACTAGTAGTATTGAAACTGGGAATAATGTAAAAAAATTGAACATTTCAGTGAACATAAAAAATTTCTAGAGAAAGAAATCACCTGATAATAGTTTTTAAATATTACGGGGATTGTATTTCGTCTTGTCCTTAGAAACAAGCTCCCAGACCTTAGAAAAATGACAGGTAAAGGTTTAGAAACCCCCGAGGGATGATTAATCATTAGTGGAACTTCCGGCTTAGCGAACCTAACGTATCTTTATTGACAGGCAAACTTTTTATTGGCAGGAAACATTTATTTCAACTACTAAAAATATCACTTGATATCACTTTCAGAATATGAGTAGAAAATTCATTAAAATACCTTAGCAGTATCTTAAGGCGATATTACACGATGCCAGATTCCGTAGAAGCTTGTGCAAGGTCCGCCATAGCGGCCGGTGTACGGGCTAGTGTGGCACACGTCATGGCATTTACCGCCTTGTACCACCAGATTTCGTACTAGGTTTGGTAATTACCTATTTTTCGTGGCAGGTTCCGTACCTGGCCAATCGCATAGCAGTTTCAGAGCGTAGGGTGCTCCCCGTGGCAACTACTTGAAGCGAGTTGATGAAGAAACCGAAAAGGACGCCTCCATCTTTATTGTACATCCGTGAGGTTGAAACTATTTCAAATAGATTTAAAATACGACGACTAATAATATTGACGAAAACTTTTAATTATTGTTTGGAACCGTTCTAAATACTTAACATTGCCCACTGTGTAAAAAAATCATTAATTCGAGTGGTTCTATTTATCTACAGTAAATGAACAGAATATTTATTAACGTGTGTGAACTGGTAGTGCAGTGGTAAATTCGCGAAGCCTATCTCTATGTAACTTTTGGGCGTGAGTTTGAAACTCCGTCGGACCCTAATTTTTTACCATTAAATGTTATGTGCGGATAATAACTTGGTATGTAAATAAAAAACTATATTTTCTAACGGTTGGGATATTTGTCAAAATTTAAAATAACACACTCGTGTTCTAGTGACTTTACATCATTTGGTCATACACTGAATAGCCAAAAAAACTGGTACACCTGCCTAATATCGTATAGGGCCCCCCGATCACGCAGAAGTGCCGCAAGACGACGTGGCATGGACTCGACTAATGCCTGAAGGTATGCAGGAGGCAATTAACACCATGAACCCTGCAGGGCAGTCCACAAATCCAATCTGCACCAATTTGAGAAAGGGTTGCACGTCTGTCACGTTTGATGATTCTCGTCAGTCGTCGTTTGTCCCGTTCTTTCAAGATCTTTTTCTGGCCGCAGCGATGTCGAAGATGTGATGTTTTACCGGATCCCCGATATTAACGGTACACTCGTGAAATGGTCGTACCCGAACATCCAAATGTTATCGCTACCTCGGAGATGCTATGTCCCATCTCTCGTGCGCCGACTATAACACCACGTTCAAACTCACTTAAATCTTGATAACCTGCCATTGTAGCAGAAACCGATCTAGCTGCCGACCGCATCGCGTTGCTCTGATTGGTTCCATGCCTCTGTTATTTGCATACGCACGCCTATACCAGTTTTTTTTACTCTTCAGTGTATATTGGCCGGTATAGGCTCGTGCACCAAACATTGTACAAGCTTGTACAAGACCAAATACGGCTGCAGGTACCGAGTAAGATCGGCTTTAGGGTTGTTACACATAAACTGTTCTTACTTCTATAAATATTTGTCTTAATAGCTGTGAAATGTTTTCGTGTTAGTGGTTGTATATGACTAATGGCGAGCTTTGTTTGTTGTGCCTTAGCTCCTTGTTGTCCTGGCTGTTGGCCGCCCCCTCCACCCAGCTAGTCAATCCCTACTACGGCGGTCTGTACCGTAGCGGCTACTACGGCGGATATGTCTACGGCTGAACGATGGGTTGTAACGCCTAGCACAGCTATTGATAGTATTCTAATCCAGCAGTGTCAGGAATACGTTGTACAGTCAGTAAGTTCGTGAACGCCGTGCTGCGTGGCAGCCTACACTCGAGGTGCTGATCCACGAACTTATATAAATGTAGCTGCGTTGCGTGGTTGCCTACACTTGAGGCACCAGTCCGTCCATTAGCTTACTGACTGTGGTAGTAAAAATTCAACAAAAATAATTGCCAAAGGAGCAACCACCGCCTTTAGTTGCGATGTTCTAACACATAATTAATTAGGAATGAGTAGCATTCATGCTACTCAGTAAGACCTTTCTTCCTACTTTACATGTTCATACAGGCACTTATAGAAATGAGATAAACAAAAATTGTCTGAGCTATGTACTCGTTTCTTAGAACGATTCACGAGGGGGTAACTGAAACATAATTACTGCATGTAACAAATGTACTTTTTCGATATAAATACGTATTAAAACGTAATTACACATTTGATCATTTTGTTAGTTGCCATTTAATGATAAATATAATGATATTACACATTCCAACACTATTTGGATTTGGATTGTTTCATGCAAAAATGTGTAATAATGCAATGTGGACCTGTGTTCGTTAGTTTCAGGTGCAGTGGTTAGTTCGTTGACTGAATAACTTATTTCTTGTCTACACATTACTGAGTAAAAATGAAATAAAATTTTATGTTCATACAATAAGGGAGTTTAATTTTCTAGTAACAGTACCCTTTTAACATCATATCAATTAAATAATTTATAGAAAGAGTAAAATGAAGAAGGCTTTATGGAATTCTGTGTTATATTTTTAGAATAATTTATATAACACTGTCTCTTAAACAAGGCATAACAAATCTTGCTCATTCACAATCATTTGAGCACTTTTGAAAGTCGTGCTTACCACCTTTTCCCCTCTCACTGTATATCACTCCGCCATGTTCCTTACTCTGTAAGTGTATTTAAATAAAAAGAAAGCAGTTTCAGTGGCAGTTGTCCAAATAGAGACAGCTCAGCTTACTTTAATCATCGACGTGGCCAGAGTTCGTTGACTAAAGGCTTTTAAATTGTCACGTTGATTTCAATTATATAAAGCATGTAATGAACTACTTTCTTTAGAAGTCAACAACTCAGGACACAGAAACCTATTTGGTGATATAAATAAAAGTAAGCAGCGGCTGAAAACTCATGGACTTGAAGCATCTGCTTGGCTTCGTATAAATAAAACCAGCTTTTCTCAACCTGACTAGAAACTGCTTCATGGCCTTGATCAGATTTGGTATAAATAAAACTAAGCTACTGCTCACGATTGCGAGCAACTGCTTAATTTTACATGAAGTTCTACATTTTTCTTTTCAAACCTTTACAGTTTTTCAGAATTCTTGCATCTTGTGTATTTTTCTTCTCCATTCCGGAACCACCAACATGAACTCGGTCATTGCGCTAATCAGTGACACCTGAGTAGCCGAGGTACCAAATGAAGAACCCCAAGTAAATTGAAGCAGTAGCTCATAATAGTGAGTTTATACTTATATATTTAGTATATTATATACTTAGTTATATTTATACAAAATCTTGAGCAGCGGTTTTCAACGTTGTTGACTTCAAAAGAAAGTAGTCTAGAAGTCTAACGTGACTTTAAATCACATTGATTCGCCCTGGCCTTCCTGTTTGCAGACCAGCACACTGTCATACAAGGTTCCTTCAGGACACCGACATGTATATTCACCACTTACTCGTACGACGCATTCTGTCAACATACGTTATTTTGGGTCGATGGGGGGTGACGTATCGGCAAGGAACGACTGCAGGAGACGAACGACTGCAGGAGAGCCCGGCGTGGGCTTATGCCTCGCTGGGGCGTAACGTTGGGAGCTAGGAACATTTTTAGGTTGGTGTATTCCGAGTGGGGTTAAAGTCCTGAGGTTTCAGTAGAGTAAATGGTAGGCAGCTTGGGAATTAGAATTTGATGTCAAATTTTTATAATCAATTCTAAAAAAAAAAAAAAAAAAATAAGCGCGTTTAAATTTAAAGCTTTTAATTGAAAACGATAGATGAATTCAGTTTCTACTGAATTTATTTTTAATAAATCCAAAGTTCATATTTTTATAACAATAGAGAGTTCTTCATTTTTTTTTTGTTAGTAAGTACTGGAAGTTGGAATCCTCTGTAAAAAAATTTTATAATCAACTAATTAAGGCGTGAGAGTAGGATTTATTTGTTTGACAACTCTAATTAGTTTTATTTGTAGCCACGACCAGCACTATTTGGGGCTCACCTTACGTTTAAATTCTTCGGTACATTGGAGAATACTAAGCAAGTAGACTTTAAGAGGTGCGGTGGAGACTATGGTGTTGCATATTTTTAGGTGAACATTTAAACCCTAGAGTCACCGCATAGTAACAACATTGCATGGCTTTCAAGTGGCTAAATCGTTTCAGGAAACTTGTCCAGCAGTGCGCAAAGTAGTGTGGGAAATGTAGAGAAAGATGCCACAAAATCGTGGAACGTAACTGGAGCAGCACCATTTCAGGGTACACAAATGCATACACATCTAAAAAAAAATGATATATACAAAGCATACTTTACCTCTAAAAGGAACAGCACGTAAAATTTATTTTATTAAATTTTATAATACATTTTCTTAGCTTATAATGAATAATGCATTAACATAATTAGTAAAGTGGATATTAAGCTGTATTAAAAAGCTTTTATGTTGAAAATGTGAACTGTTTTGTATAATATCATTAAAACTATCACTATGACGCCTTGATCAAGTTTTTTAACCTATAACTTATTTAAGCAGGCTTAAAAATTATGTAAATATAAAAATAAATAAAAAACTAAAATACATTTAAATTAGCAATGTTTTTGAGCCGCACTCTGCAGCTCACATTAGTGAAATATATTACCAAATTAATAGTTTATATTCATAATAATGCAGCTTACAAGGACAAAGACTGTCGCAGATTATATTTCCCTAAATATATAATATAGAATCAACAGCATCATAAGAAAAAACAGTTCTTAAACCTTTAATATGACCTCATTGATGAAGCAGTTCATATTGCGTTTGGAAGCAGCAAATAGTATAATCCTAAACAAGTACAACTTTTCAATAACTAACGTCAATAGTATTTTTGGTCTACAACTAAAACTGTGAAAGCATTCAAATTTACTTAAATCGCTCATCAAACTTTTATTTAAGAATAAATCGATACTAATATATGAATAAAGTATTATCTACATATAGTGTGAATAACAATGTCACACTACGTAAAGATATGGCAAACAAAAAAATATCACAATGAAGTGCAGAGTGAGAAGTAAATTTTCTGGAGTTTTCAACATTAGCGTCATTTAAAATGTTGTGAACTATTTTAGGATCGCACGCAATATAAGGAATGGAAATATTTGTAAGCACAGATGTTGCGAGTCAATATGACCGTTCAGAAAGTTGTCGGGAGCAAATACTCTTCTCCTGGCTGGTGTGCTTGTGACTCGCAGGAGAGACAGACCACTGACTGTCATCGTGGACGACGGAAGACGTGCTAGAAGCAGTTGTCGCCGGAGCAGTGACAGGGGCGGCCTCTATGCGTGGACGTCTCTACCAGGGGCACTAGGCCTCACTCCGGTACTCTCCGCCAACCTGCACGACACAGCAACACCAGATGGTTCACTATAGTCTATTAGCGGTTTCTTCACACTTTTTGAATCAAACCTTTGAAAAATCACCCCATGTAAGACGTGTTTGGTGGTTTCCTAGTTGCGTTATGTATCACAAGCGTTTTATACTTGTGTTAACATAAAAAAAAAACATAAAATTGCCTTATTTTTGCTTAAATTGAAATTTTACTTACATATTTTATAAAAATTACAATCTTTCATTCATAATTAATATGAATAAAAACAGTGAGGAAATAGGTGTGTTGATAATGCTTATAAGAAATAGTTCTTATGCAAAATACACTGCTGAAAATAATTAGAGAGGCATTATTTTGATCGACTGTAGCATTTAACCAGGTAATGTCTAAACTAAGACTGTTGTTTGGTATTGTTCCGAAATGCTGACCAAATACATACAGACTATGAAATTAAACATCAATATCTACGATATTGTGAAATTTATTGTTTTATGTTGAATACTGACGTGACGGATCAATGAAACACGTAGACTTACACAGACATCTAGTGTCTGTAAGCGAAAAGTTCATGTTCGTAGGGCTTGTGTACGTTCAGTCAGTTCAAATGTGGTACATAATGGAAGCGGAAACGGAAACTGTTCGTGTAATAATACTGGTGAAGGAAGGATGGATTATTCGTGCAGTGACTGCAGAACTCAATGTGGCTAATTCTGTTGTTGGTAGGGTGTGAAATCCATTCACAGAAACAGTAATTTACACTAGGAGACCAATTAGGTAGAAAGAGGAAACCGTAGGCCAAGAGACGACTGTTATGTGGTCAACTGTGCACTTTCGACGGCGCAATGCTACTGCTCGGGACGACCAAAATGATCTGAGGACAGCAACTGGTCCAAATGCCAGTGACCAAATCGTTCACAAAAAACTTACAGAAGCGGGCTTAAGGTCACTAAGGCCCCATAAAGGCCTGCGATTAGCGCCTCGTGACAAGACAGATCGACTAAGATTTGCACATGCACATCGGATCTGACAACACCGAAATGGCGCAATGTGCTGTTCACAGATGAATCGCACTTTCGCCTAACGCAATGTGATGGACGTCTGCGGGTGTATCGTTGCCCGGGACAGCAGTATACAGACGCAGTAGTCCAGGAACGGGACATGTTTGGCGCTGGGTATCTCATGGTGTGGGGTTCTATCGCTACCGACGGCCAAACGGACCATGTGGCGATGCTATACGAACTTACTACTTCCAGGTACATAGAGGAAATTGTACTCAATCATGTTATGCCCATTGCAACGGGGATGAGGCCCCAGTTTGTGCTGCAATAAGACAATGCACGAGTGCATACAGCAGCCGCGCCCAGAGCTGCCCTACAGGAATTCCCGATTCAACCATGGAATGCCTGCTATGAAACCTTGCCTCAGTCCCATTGTGCACTTAAGCGATAAGCTAGACCAACGAGTCTGACATCATCCTAGGGACCCTCATACAATTCGAGAACTCGCTGATGCTCTCGTCGACGAATGGGGGAACATCATGCAAGCGGAGGTGCCTTGGCAGATTAGAAGTCTACTTCGAAGGTCTGAGGCTGTCATACGGTTACATGGTGGCCATACCAGGTAATGAAGGGTTTCCTTATGGGAAATTTCACATAATGGGACGATGATTCCACTTTTGTTTAGGACATAGTGTTTCATGTCCTCTTGCAGCATCCATGTGTACATTGAAACATAAACAATATTTGTACTACTGTTAGGTTAAGGTTTGAGTAATCTACTGACACCTAATATATCACTCTTTACACAACCTGTGTAACAATGTGTGCGTTCCAAATCTTGCCCCTATAATTATTTTGAGCTTATGTATTGTTGCAATGACTGTACACGAATCTGGTGCGTTGTCCCATTGGTGTAATTTTCTAGACTTGGTTAAGCTTTGTTTACATGAGGCGGAGGAATATCCTGGAAGTATACATTTATAAGGGCTTCAAAAAGTTGGAAGTAATCATGAATGGACTGTACATGCTATCTCCATACTGTGTGTCCTTAAGGCCGCTTCACAATCAATTTCGTGTACATAACAGACGTCTGCTTAGAGTATCTACAAAAATGTTTAGTTCATAGTGAATGTACCCGTTTTATGTGCAACCTATCACAAACAACTATAAATGAGCATGATTTTAGCGAAGTAGTGATTTATTAGCAAATAACACTTCATTTCATTTCATTTCATTTTCATCCTTATTCTGTAAGAGGCTACTGCACAGGATTTGTCAACAGTATGACACAAAATATGATTTTGCAATACAAAATTAAAATACAATTAATTATATCATACAATTAAGGCATATTTTTTAAACGAAGAAAGTAAAATAAAAATGTAAGCTTAATTTTAGAAATAAGATAATCTATTCAATGCAATAAATTACTTCTTGTTCTACTTTCCTCCAATTCTGTTGGCTGATGGGTTCTACATGACACCAAATAAAATATCACGATTTTCTACGCGTTTACACGTCGAGGATGTTCTTACACGACATGTACGCAATTACCATGAACCGTATCGTAAAAGTAACTTATTTCGTTATGATATGAACACGTTTTTCATCGTAATCCGACCTTTACACAGCCACATGCCTCAATATATTTCATGTGTCTGAGCAGTGGCGTAGCGCAAGCTATGTTGGCAACATTTATACGCAGAGAATTCCACTAGGCCATAAGTGAAAATCCACCAGTACCCACTGGGATGTGAAAGTATATTTGATCATATTTTTAATAATCACATTAAATTCAACTTAGTATATTTTAAAAACGAATTTTTGACGCAATTAAATTTACCTAAATGTGCATAATATGTAATGCAACTGTTGAAAAGTTGGCAAGAAAATTAAAAAGCAACAACAACAAAAGAAATAAGTATGATGATAAAAGGTCACAAAATCATGAATAACAACTACAAAAGTACTGTAGAAAAGTATCGCTTTATCATATACATATCATAATATAAGTTTAGAACACTCAAGGAAGCCTATATTTATTTTCCCTTCCAGGAATTTGTCTACCACCCGCCACCGACTAGAAATAACAGTTTTGCCTACAAAGAAGGAATTACAATACACCGAATCTGGTGGAAAATCCACCGAGTTGGCAACAGTGAGGACAAAATTATGACTTGGGAACGCTTAATGACTCAGGTCCTTACCCAAATGTGAAAATTGAAGCGTAAAAGACAGCTTACTGATAGAGCATTTTAACAGTCTCGTGTTTGAGGCTGTAAAAGCTCATGGGTGGTGGATTGTTCACGTGAGACTATTGAACACGTTATCAGGAAAACAATACAAATCATCACAGACATGAGAAAGACACTAAGCTGCCACCATATGCTTCACTCGCTTTGAGACGCAAAGAAAGGTGACACGCTCGTCGTTATCTTCCTGTACGCTGGCGTCGTGCATATGTGAATACCACCAAGGGCTGCTCTGCGCAGTTTATTCTTAACCTGCACCCCCGCAACTTACCACAAAGATACTAGGACCAAACGCCGACCTATGCGGGCGTTTGGGGTCGTGGCAGACAAGAAGAATAGAGGGAAGAGACTCGGCGGCTAGCGTTTTACTTTTACTAGCAACACGGGAATGCAAGTAAATATAGAAGTTCGTTGTTTAAAATAAATTTTTTTTTAACATACCTATTCTTTTAGATGCGTGCTTCTCTGTACCTTACTTAAATCAAAACTTAGAGATTGGTATTTCCAAATGTAGAATTTTCTCTCTGTGAACCAAAACCTCATACAGTAACAACTCTATCGTGTGTGCTTAGGTTTGTGTCAAGACGATGAAAAAAATTGTTGTATTTTAATACTTGACTATTAATGCTAACGTTTTCAAATATTCAAACCACCTGACATTTATCACCGCGAAAACTAACAAATGGAAAACAAACTTGAATTTCACCAAACGACTGACATGGGTACAGACCATCGGCATCTTGTTAGGCAAACTGTCTTCGCCTGGTCAGTAAGGGTGATGGCTCTCGGTGCTCATACAGCGATTATGGTCGTCACATTATAATGTTAGAACGTTATCGTGTTACATTATACAGAATTTATACTGTCCTTTAGACTTTATACAGTAAAACTTTTTTCCAAAATTTACTTAATTCGTACATTTCAGCAATTCTGTTGGTCCCATGGATGTGCTGAAAACTACAGTCATAATATCGTTTGGAATATTATAAAACAAACTTCCATTCCGATCGTGTATGTAGCCACAACATTTCAGATTTCCGTTGGTTAAATTCACATGATTTTTTTTTTTTTTTTTTTGTGTGTTCTTCCCGACTAACTAGAACAGGTGCCTTGACCAACTTTGTACAATCTTTAAATACCTGAAAAAGTTCCAAACAAACACNTATATATATATATATATATATATATATATATATAGGATGAACAACAGTATCTGTATTACCTCTTTTTCTCGGCAACGACACGAAACCGGGGGCTCGCAAAAAAAAAACTGTGATTACTATACCCTATATGAATAATCGATTGGTAGTAATTCCATTCGCCCGAACATACCGGAGGTAGTGGTACGGGGGGTAAGCTTTGAAATGGCAAATGGGAGCAGGGGTCGTATTTGGTATCGTTGGATAGATCGTCTAAAAGGAAACGACATTTACTAAGACAGTTGTTTTCTGATGTGCATAGTTTACTCACAATAATATAAATAATGTAAGCATATGGTTTGTGACATCAACCTTTATAAACACTTCCTACCGAACTCTGCAAAAACACAAGTTGTACGCTTAGATTTCACAAATATTCCTTCAAGAATGATCGGTAGAAAATAAGAAAAAATAGTGGATAGTTGAAAATAAGTCATGTTTGCAAATTGCAAACCTACCAGAACACCCTTCCACAGATGCCCTATTAGTGCCTAGGTTGACGCTCCAAATATTTCAATAGGTGGTTCTACCCGCCAGCTGTATAATGGAACCCTTGATACTATTACCCTATTACTCATGAAAATGTAAAATGCTCACAATAATTATAACAGCTAAGACAGTGAACTCCTTGCTTCATCCTCAACTGTAAAATACGACTGTTACATGCTGAAAGTTAGAGCGTTTTCAATATGAAGATCACACATGAACGATGTATACATTCCAACAGATTCCTGATAAATCAACAATATGACAATTGTGATACCTTGATCTTATCAGTCAGTTCACGATCAATATTAGATTAATGCCTGGCAAAGACAAAGTTATAGCGGATGCTTGTTCCAGGATTTGTTCCATTGCAATTCTGTCTGGTTTTCCAGTGGAGAAACTTGCTACTGCACAGATTACATACACCGAGCTTCTACGCCTCAGGAAGTCACTATCATGTTCTTTACAACTCAAGAAAATTTCTCTGATCAAGGGTAATGCACTGTTTTGTAATACGGCAGGTGACAAACTGAGGTACTCAGTTCAACCACTAAAATCTCTATTACACAGAGAAGTATTTGATGCACTACACAACCTAGCCTATACTGGCGTTAGAGGCTCTGTTGACAACCCTCGAAACCTCAAGACATAAGTCAACACCACATCTGTATTGCTAACCAATTTTCCATCCTACATATATTGTTGAAGATACTCCAGTTTCAACAGAACATTCCCTCATTATTATTCAGTCTCAGGGAACACACGAAACTACTGCATCCAATTAAAAGAGCATCACATTTCAAAAAAATTTTACGCATTCCGAACTCAAGTCAACTTCTTTTTACTTTGTCTTATTTAACGTGCCACTATGGGTAGTATACGACGGCCCATTCCATTCATAGTATTGACAAACATTTTTATTGTAATGCACCATAAGGAAAATACCTTGATAGACTCAAATATGCACACTTTCAATGAAGAGTTTTATGGGTTCCCGTAGGGGAGTTGCATATAGACAAAGTTTTAATTTTTCGTTAACGAAGAAACAGAATAAATAAACACTACACTGTCTCTTTGACATAAAAAAATAATGGGAAAAGCATAACTTGTTGTTTTACTGGGCTTTTAGCATCCCTTATTTACGCAGGAAGGATAACTGGGGAAGGTGGTTTACTCTCTTTTGTAAACTATATGTCGTTTTAAAATAACACACACAGTCCTGGCTTGCAAGGGGATAGAGCCCGGTGCTAGTGATGTGAAGCTGTCTCACCGACCTCAGCCACAGGAGTCGATGAGCAAGATGGTGGGTGGTTCGAGTGAAAGGGGCCCGCGATAGGGCAGCACCGGCCCAGGACGCTGGCGACAAGCAGCCTCACCTGGAGCGGATCCACGAGTCCGGCAGGATGGACGCCCGTACGCTGTTGCGCTGGATCTCCGCCGGCATCTCCGCTATCGCCGAGATGCCATTCCCCGCCGCCTCCGAGTAGTCTCCCCCGCGCGCCAACACCGCCACATCCGACGCCGAGGGCGACGGCGCCGTCACCTTTCCCACGAAGATCACCGTGCCCGTCGTCTCGTCCTCGATGAAGAACATGAACGGATGCGTGGCGTGAAACTCATTCGTGCCTCCCCACTTGTTCGGGATGTTCACCACTGAAACATGATTTCATGACGCCTCTGTCAGTAGCTGGTTGCGAGCTCTACATCCTTACAGATACCAGGTAAAGGCTGTTCATGGTAAAGTGAGTAAATTCTATATCAACTTTTGAAAAATGTCACTGCCCCTACCTACATACATTTTAACGGTCACACTGGCTGGCGTGAGTACAGTGAAGTTGACAAAGATGGAGGGAAGATTGTTCCATGTATTAATATTGCATTGTAATTGTTAGGTAAGCATTTGTGAATATTGAAGTAATTCCTTTTTACTTTCTATTTTCTGTAAAATATATACTTTTCTAATAATTACTAATTTGTCTTTTCCAGCGCACGAATAAAGTGATCAGGTGTATGGATGGCAATGTTCATTTTACACGTGGTGGAAGATAACATAATGTGCTTATAAGTAGATCTTAAACAGGGCTTTCAAAAGTGCTCAGTTTACCTATTCGTAATGGTCTTTTATTTGAATCTGTAGTGAAGAGCCTATGTTAAATCTGCTCTAAAGATGAAGTGGACTAATTTTTGTCTTCTGCAAGCCTTCCCAACACTGGCTCACGAACTTGGTAGAGAGTATTGTCAAAAACTATGTGTTCAAACAGTGATGTTGAAGATGGCATATTTATCAACAGACTCATAGTTTCATAAAACATGATTTAATAGATCTGCTGGTGTATCCTAGCTGCCTTACGTCTTTGCCAGAAGAAGTGTACTAACACTTCTAAACACACAAAATGGTGAGCTAACTTTGGTCAAGGCCATGCGGTTTTGACAATTCAAATATTAAAAAATCAGTTCAGTGTGAGGACTTGGTACTGTGTCGGTGGCATGCGCCGTTTACCCCATATTCCTCTCTATGCCCACATGGTACCTGAGACCGTCTGGCTAGCCAGAGCTCAGAGTTCCTCACAGGTTACTTGCCAACCAGTCACAACATCCGTTCAGCAGGAGCACTATCAAATTATCACCACAGATTGTGGTGCTTCTATTTATTACATAACCCTACCGAGACTCTAATGAAACAACTCTAATTTATATGTAGTTTTTACGTGGTGTTTCTGATAAAATTCCGACCCGTCGCAATGCTAAGGAGTCAGTCATCGTATCCTTATTAATGATAGTGTTTGCTGTCGCAGATCTCACCACAACAGTCTAGAAACTGGTTACAATGCCTGAGTCTAGAACTATAGCACTGTGTGCATAACATACAGCAATCATTGCAATTATGTAACTTTATAATTGTATTATAATATATATATATAAATATATACACACGCTATGTAGGTATGTGCACACACACTCTTTGCACGTTTTCCCTGTACTCTTGTAAGGAATCACCGTAATAACCGACATGCATTAATGCACAAAATATTCCTATTTTGATCCTCTGCCGCTCTTATAGGATGCGCAAGTCAATTTAGAATCATACTGTATAATGACAAGGTGTGATATTACTGTTATAGTTTCTGCAATTACATTTTACAACAACCATCAACTTTAGGAAAGCTATTGCACTATGTGACATTATTTGAAGAACCAAATTTCCCACAGTAAATCTGAAACTAACTTCACGGTTGAAAAATAAATAATCTGTTTCCCCGTTCTCTGCGCCCGAGTATGGCGTCTCCTGACATGCACCCTGTGAGGTGAACGTTGGTCAGTACCTGTGGTTTCGTATGCTACGGTGCCCTGCTCGTTGACTTCCAGGCCCGCCTTCTGCATGATGGACGACACTTTGAGGTTGTCTCCGCCCCAGATCATCTCGTTCAGCTCCGCGTTGTCTTGGAACACTCTCTGGATGCCCATCTGCACACACGAGCCTCACGTTCCACCACTGCCTCTCACAGTCATCACTTGAGGTTCATACACTACATCCACACATGAACGACAAGCTAGAAGCCTACATCTACTACTGTGGTAACACCTGATTTGTTTGTATCTGCATTACTACAAATAACCATCCTGTTTGTACGCTTCTTACCATAAACCCTTACTGTATCACAAAACTTTAATTAGCTCACTCTCTGCTAGTGTAGCAGTGAGTTGGTCAAATGTCCTCTCAAAGTATCTGTAACATGATGATATACAACCCAGAAGGTTCATATGAATAATCATAAAATAATTATTATTCTCTAAAGTAGTTGTTGATGCGCAGAATTGTCTTTTCTGATAAAAAAAATACCAAAAAAATTATCTTAATCTACATAATTCATGTCTTTAAGGAAAGTGAAATTTCCATATTGGTATTCTCGAAGTTCAGAATGTATCTGTTTAATCCGTTCATATGCCAGTTTACAAAAACTCTAAAACTGCAATCTCATATCTTCCAGATCATAAAGATAATTCGTAGAAACGTGAACTGTAGAGCATCCTGCTAAATGCCCAACGTTGTAAACCAGGAATAATCTGTTTGCTCTGTGATCTAATGTTCATATGTTAGAAAGGCAAGTTTCAAAGTAGAATCTCCTTGTAAGTAGGCCTATTGAAATTATTTCAGGAGCTAACAGCTACAGCTGAAATTGTTAAACCCTTCGATATATCACCGAATCTTGTAAATTAACACTTTTAACACCAAGTCAGAAATATATTATATAGCTAATAGAAAAAATATATATATAATAATTGTTATCGTTGCATTAAAAATCAACAAGAAAAATTAAGTTTATAACATCTTTATATCATGTATGTATTTTTCATAAACAAAAGAAACCCATACTTGGATTTTCGTTTTGTTTGAGCTGGTTAGGATTGGCTGTCATAAATTAAAAGTGTAAGTTCCATGTCTGAAAGTGACTGTTCTAGCAATTATTTTCTGTGTGTGTTATATGTGCTGTCCGAATATCTCAAACTCTTTCGGCCAAAATATATAATAATAAAATCCAAGAAATATTACTTGCAAAAAAAAATTAATATGTTAACCAGCATATGTGTTTGTCTGTCAACCTCTGCTAGTGTACAGCCAATCAGTGTAGTCGAGTCAGGACTCACCTTCTTGAGTATGTCCTTGAGGTGGGCCGTGTACTCGAATTTGAACTTGGGCAGTTTGACCTCGACTTGCTCCGCCGTCATGACCTTCATGTGCATGCGGATGAGGGATGGGGTGACCTTGCTGAGAACCTTGTCCAGGCCGTCTTTGTCGTTAGGCAGCATCAGGAACATCGAGTACTTCTTGCCCTGACAGACAACACCACATTCACTCGACACCGCAAAGGGAAGCTGTTTGGAGAAATGGAAGATAGTAAACAGAAGGAGGCAAATGGTAAACAAAATTAAGATGCAGTGTAAGGTTCCGCCTGCTGACAGTTATTTTGCGCGTTCGAGGTCTCAAAACGCGTGAGCTGTAAGGTCGACTCTTGCTCACTCTCCACTTGCCTCATCGCCTCTACGCACAAGGCGTTCAACTGGCGTGCGGTCTTTCCGGTGGTGACTAGCCTCGAACGTAACTTAAAGCATTGACCCTGTCTTTTTATGGCACGCTAATAAAGATAAAAGTATGATGCATGTCCAAAGACAACTCTAAAGTTTCACGCCCAAAAAAAAATAATCCTTGGAGTTGCATTGAGAACTTGAAATTTGTCTTCAGGCACGAAACGTTTCTTAATTGATTTTCGTGTTTAGATGCTACTACGAAATATAGAATCGTTTTTAAAATAACTTTCTTGTTTAATACCAAACCTCTTCAAAGCAGGGGCCGCGGTGTTGTAGTCGTTAAGACTACTTGCCTCCCACCTAGACGAACCGGGTTCGATTCCTGGCGGGGACGCATAGAGGAATCGTGCCGGAAGATGCCGCTGGTAGGCGGGTTTTCTCGGGGATCTCCCATTTCTCTCGCCCTTCCATTCCGACGCTGTTCCATACTCACCACACTTCACCCTCATCGGCTCTCAAAACCTCGATGTTAAGAGCTACTTAAATCTCTTCACTCACTTTTTGTGTCAGCCAGGTGGATCCCTTAGTGACTATTCCACTTCTACAAATCAGAAATTAAGTACACGAATGAGCCCAGTCTTTTAAGTGCCCAACTACCATGCTAAATTGATGTATATAATAGGATATAATTTAATTTCAAACAAAAGAAGTGAGACACGCTAAATACAGAATATTCTAGCAGGCAAAGGATCACGCCTCTAAGAGCCGAGTTGCTACACAGTAATTTGCATGTGTTGCGTGTTGGCCGGCACACTGCCAATAACGCAATTGAAAACACCGTTATTAGAAACTTTACACTGTTCAAACCTACGACATGCGCTTCAGTTATCTGAACGCAAATAAAAATTCTATGACAGACTGTAGTTGGAATAGTTTTTTCTTCCAACGACTAGAAATAAGTTTGCATTGTCGGAATAGTTTTAAGAATTGCGCCTTCTAAAATTAATTTTTTTGAAAGAAAAAAAACGGAGGAGGGATGATAAGGTAAAAATGAGTAAGTTTTCTGCAAAAGTCCACTGTAGAATTCACATGTGGTGCCCAGAGGAGTGCAGTTAAAAGAAAGCAGATACCAAAGACAACTGCAGCTTTGGAGTTCAAAGGCATTAAGACAAATATAATAACTTATAAGTGGATGGAATTACGACACTCACAATAGAGCTTTAGGAATTTTGATAGCGGCCAAGAACGTCAGGTACTGGAAAATACTTTTTAAGCTACTTAAGGAAATGTTTTTCTTTTTCATTTGTCACAAATTTAACTAATAAAAAAGTATCTGTGACTGTTTTAACAAATGCAATGTTCGGACCCGTCCACAACTTATACAAATAAGTGTATTGGTAGATTCTCAATCGACCTAGTGGAAGAACAAACAGCCTCTCGTTAACCACTGGCTATGAGGACTGGGCCACCGACCAGGACTTGAGCCTTGGAAAATCAGACTGAACCAGAGAAGCTCGACTACTTAAATTGTGTAATTCAAACTCTTCATAGTATCAGGTGAATTTACGTACTACCTGTGAGGTATTATTTTAGTAACAGGTATTAAATTAAATCTACAGAAAATAATGTATAATGTGAACTCTCACAAGGAATTCTAACTTCAAATCCTTGAATCATAATTTCGGTGCCCTTTCAACACAGTCATTGCAGACTCTCCGCACTCGATTGACTTTTTTGCACTTCGCATTTCAGTTGTGTCTAACAGAATACATCTATAAATACATGAAAAACCATATTAAGCTAGGAACTTGTTTTCAGATTATTTTACATTATGAAAGTTCTCAGTGACTACGCACGCTCATCTTGCTGGATTTGTTTCTGAACCGGAAGTCAGTCATAAAGTTGCTATACCGCGTCATATCAGCATTACTTGGCGTCATAAAGAACACTCATCATACGCAGTAACATTTTACTTGTTCTCGGTAGTAGACTGCAATATTCTTGGCACGTCCTGCAGATTTTGCGACCAAAGACAGCAACACTACAGAAGCTATCGTTCTCTCTCTCTCTCTGTCTCTCTCTCTCTATATATATATATATTTCACTACTTCGCGGTTTGCATAATACGGCTCCCGAATTTTATACACCTTTCGTCGCTTTCCTGTAACGTGTGCAATACATTCGTAAAAATAATTATTCTTAAAAAAAAAAAAATCAACGATGAAAAACAAGGCGAGAAAAATCTTAACAGACCGAAAATTCAAGAAATAACGACTTGTAATTTGTGAATAAAATTGCCGACTTGTGCCGAAAAAAAAACCTATTTCGACTAGTAATTAAAATAATTTAAACAAAAATCAAATGATTAATTTTATTTTAATCGTTTGTTGAATTATTTTTCTATTGATTGGTCAACAGGGAATTTTTCTGCAAGAAGAAAATGAACGACATTGTGCGAGTACAAGTATGTATAATTTTACCAGCTGCGATGGAGAGAGGGGAGATTCGGGAGGCTCTTATTAACATCGAGGTTTTGAGAGTTGAACCAGCTGTGTTGGATCGTCTTAAAGCTAAGCTCTAACCTGACGGGCAGGCGTCGCGAGGGACAATCATGAAGCGGCTCGCACCGAGTCCAACACCAACTCATTGAGGACAGAGGCTGCGGTCGCCAGGTGACTTGTACAAACTACCTCCCGCCATTGCCGGTACGTGGGGAACTGTCTTTGGTCGGCGGGTTTTCTCGGAGTACTCGCGTTCCCCCCGACCATGCAATTCGTTGCCGACCCACGCTAAGAGTCTCACTCTATGTCACCTTCAAGTCCCACCTAGGAAAAGTTTGTCACTAGCATCCCGAGGTGCACCTTTCCGTACTATATTATTAAAAATCTGTTAATTTTCGTGAAAACAGTTCGGAACGAGATACACGTAAGAACAGTGCAAGTTAGTCAGTGTTCGCCAACGATTCAAATACGTTCAGCGACTAAGTTACGATATACTAAGAGGTATAGTGAAACATGGAAAAGGCTTCTCTAGCAGCCAAACGCCAGTGATAATGGGAAACATCGCGGCGTGTGCAAGCAGTGCTGAATTCTACCGCGGATTCAGGTTGGCTCAGCAAACACGAATGGCCGAAGCTACTGTTCCTACCTTGTAGGGCAGGCGCAGGATCTTGGAGTTGAGCTCGACGGACTCGGAGTAGTAGAAGCTGCCATCGACGGTCATGTAGTCTGTGGTCATGGTCTGGCCGGGGCCCAGGTGGAACTGGCCTGGTCGGGTCTCGTTGGGCGAGAACGGCTTGCGCCACAGGCCCTTGAAGTAGATGGCGTTGAGCAGCATCAGCATCGTGTCCGGCGTCACCTCGTCTGCAAGCACCCACAGTCTCCTTCAGCTGCGCCATTAATCTCACAATACTCTAAGCCAAGTTTCAATGTGTTTCGCCCATTTACCAAGGATTACATGTCACCAACATTGACTCACCCATCATCAGTACAACTGTCAAATTCACATGGTCAACAGTGATGAACGCGTTGGTTTACATGTAAATTTTCAACAGACCTACCCTTTTATATGAATTAAATACTTTGACCAACTCGATTATATTCTATAGTCTATTTCTTCACACTTTTTCATTCAAACCTTTAAAAATTACTCTGTGCAAGCCGTGTTTGATTGTTTCCTAAACATGCCATACATCAAAAGCGTTTTATGCTTTGATAAACTTAACTTTTACTTATATTTCATCTATAAATTATATTATTAAATTTGTAATTAATATAATAAAAACCGGGAGAAAATAGGTGTGCTGATAATACCTAGTAATACGTAGGCCTTATGCGACATATTATTACACTGAGTGCGCACCAATACTGTGCGTTGTCCTTCGGTGTAATTTTCTAGACTCGGTTAAGCTTTGTTTGCATGAGGCGTAATAATATCCTGGAAATAGAATTCACGCAGGGTTTCAGAAAAGTTTGAAGTAACCGTGTACGGACTAAAGTTGCATTAGGTCATAGGAGCTAGGAAGTGTACAAACATCTCAAAAACTTCAAGTCCCAACCATGTTGTTTATGGTAGCGCTGTGGACAGAATAGATATTTAGTGTTAAACACGGAAAGTGGCTGCAGCGCAGGTAGTATACCCACACTAGCACATTTTCCCCTCTATGGTTCCGCCATTTTTATGTTTTACTTTGCTCCTTTTTCTCAGCAGGAATATTGAACGCGTGGAGGTGTGGTGCTGGTCAGACATTCTCACCGTGACACTGGTGGAGTGGCACGTCCCCAACTCACCAACGTTGAGCCAAACCCAGCAAGGTGGACTGGGCTCGATTCCCAGGGGGCCGCCATGATTTCTGCATGTAGTAATTGTGGCGGACGTTGCCTCTGGTCGGCAGGTTTCCTTCGGGCACTACCGTTCCCCCACGTCCTTGCATCCCACCGCTACTCCATCTTGACTTAATTTCACCCTCACCAGCTATCATATCTCTCAACTCAACTTAACGCCATGAAAATTATGACTGGCCGAAATACGTTTTGCTTCTTTTTTTTGTTAAATTGAGAGATATTATGAACGATATGATTTTACGTGAAAATATATGCGGTTCCTGTTAAATTAAGGCATTGCAAACGAAGGGAAAAAATGACATAAACATTTGTATTTATGACTTGACGCAAGTAAGAGGGAGAAACCATTCAAGAATGAACAGGTTGGAAATGTACGCTGACAGTAGGCTCTCTACTTTGGTACTAGCTTCCAACTGCTATCCCCGGTGGGCGGGAATGTTTTCTGACGGCCATTCTCATTGGGTAGTCCGCGTGTCGAGGAGGGTTCTCCTACTTCCTCCCTGTTTTCATTCCACGTCTGCTCCATCCCCCTCTCATCACTAGTTTGGTCTCTTCTTCCGGCAGCCGGAGCAACAGTGTGCCCTCACGGCCAGCTGCAGTTTGTGCTAGCCTCCTCTCACTCAGGATGACTACATCTGAAGAAGGGTACGACTAGCAGATTGCACACTGACCGAAGCTGTGATAATGAATGGAGCGCTTTGTGCCAGATAGTTTCCTGGTAAAGTTAACAGGCGATTCCGGGAAAGTCTGTCGGTCACGATGTCTGTACGCAGTTCCATAAAATATTTAATCTGTAATTCTTTAAATTCATCCCACCGAAAATAATTATTTAATAATCCCTACCAAACTAGCAACTGAAGTCATCTTTGAATGATACTTGCAATGGGGTAAGGGTCTAACTGAACCATTTATTTGGACATACAAATTTGCAGCACTTTCCTGCACTTCACATAAAACCCACAGTATGACATAAAATCTTGAATACAAAAATATTGTAATTAAAATAAAAAAACGAGTAAGTGTTAATTAAATAAGTAAAATATAATTAATTTAATATAATGAATCTTGTCTGTTGCCACAAGGAGAAAAGTCACGAGAAAACCGTAATGAGTGCCCAACAAACTATAAGAATGGTATATAAAAGAATCTGGGCGTGGATGTGTCGGGAATACGGTCGTAGGTTTTTACCTGAAGACGTCTGCGTTGGCGGGTAATGTTTTCTTTGAGATATGGAAATTAAATGAAAATAACGAAACTCGTACTAAGTTTTTATGTGTTAAGTTGACAGATCTAGATGAGATCTTCCGTTTGTCGCCAAAATGAAAGAATTAGCCCGTCGGAGTGACCAGAAATTTTCGCCCATGCTCAAAAATACTGGCAGACGCCGCGGGCTCCCACGGCCCCTCGCGGGTAAAAAAAAGAAAGAAAAAGTGGAAAAAATAACGTAGAGTACACCGTGCCTAGAAACGGATGTATGCATAATATGCATAGACGATATAATAGACAACACAGACGAACACAATGGAAACGTCACGATTCTTTTACGCTGCTATTAAAGCTCAGAGAAGTGAACTCGCACCGAAACAATGTAAAGTAAGTCTAAAGTGTCGTAAAATTCGTGAATGAAATTATACAAACGAAAAAGGATTCGAGTAAATAGGCAAAATAGATTGGTTCTAACGAAATTAAACAAAGGCTCCCCGTACGACTTACTAACTTATTGATGGCGTGTAGTTTCCCACCAACAATTTTGACAAATTTTTCAAAATACAAAATAAATAAAAATTTTGTGGTTTACGGGAGAGAGGAGCATTTTATCAAAAGTTTATAGTAACGACATGAAAGACATCAGCGGTAAAGTTCGTGTCTGTTTCAAATCTTTATTTAAATTATGATCATAACTGCGTACGCTCATTGTAAAAATCGAACCAATGCAAAAACAAAAAATTAATGGAAGTTTTTGCTATCACAATAACGATTCAAAACAGGCGACCAATCGTTAAAATATAATCCTCTATTTATGTAAAGCCATATATCATAAAATAAAAATATGGGTATGAGTAACCTATTCGTCAAAAACCAACCAAATGATAGCAATAAAAACTACAAAAACTTGAAAAAAAAAGATAATGGAACAAAAGTTGACGGGAAAACTAATTCCAATTTTCTTGTTCGGCGCATAACATGGAAGAAACAGCATCAGTATAAACGAAAAATTGACCGGAACCCAATAAAGAACACAATTGAAGGCTCGACAAACAGCGATCAGCGAGTTACGTTATGTTAGTCAGACAAGAATCGACGGCCCGAAATATGTGAACGCTAATTTAAAATACGTAGATATTAAAGTTTTATTAACACATTTGATTTATTGTCTACAATAATTGTACGTATTTTATAACATATTTGAAACATGGCCGGGGACTGTAAGGTTCACATTAGGAAAATGCACAGTCATCCGCCTTTTAAAAGTGACGGGAAACCTGTTGGGAACAGCCATGTCACGTGTAACGGAACGGCAGCCTCCTAGATGCCAGTTCGACATGGTCTAAGCATGGCGCACTGGGCGAGGGACTGGGATATTCTAGATGAGAAAAACACATGATCAACCAACACCCCAGTTCACCAGAAAACAATCACTCTGTAAAGCAAAAAAAAATTTAAAAAAAATTAAAACCTCATCACTGAAGGTCTTCCACGTGTCGGGAAGATACAGGTAATTCGGCCAAAATGATTTTAGGCCAAACTACTTTCATGGGAAATAAATTTTAGGCCAAGTAAATTTTCGCCTAAATGAGTTTAGGACAAGTAAATTTTAGTCAACGAGACATTTTCGCCAAATGACGTCAGTAACTTTTAGGGTAGATTAATTTTAGGCCAAGTAGCTTTTAGACCAAATTAATTTAGGCACGTTACTTTTAGTCCAAATAACTATAGTCCAAGTGACTTAAAGAATAAATTATTTCTAGGCGAAATATCTTTATGCCCAAGACAAGCACATTTTATATTATATTATTTTTAGGCCGAATGACTAGACTAAACGACTTTACTGCATTGTAATTTTCGACCAAGAGACGTTGAGGTGAAGTGCCTGAAGGTGAGTGACAGGAGCAGGAGCCCTCACCTGTGGTGACCAGCTCGTGGATGTTGCCATGCGTCATGTCACGCACCCAGCTGTTGATGGTGTCGACGGCCTGCTGCGGCTCGTCGAAGTCCGTCTTCTGGATCTCCGTGTTGTAGAAGACCTTGAGGATCATGCGGAACGCGGACTTGGGCCACAGCTTCTTCCTCACGTACAGCTTGGAGCCGATGTCCATCACGTAGTCGCGCCGCGCGGCCTGCGCACGTCACAACTCTCAACCTCACGGCCACTCTCGCCGCCCACTTCAGTGCGAATACCTATACTCGCATTTGGGAGACGTGATGGACGTCTCCCTTGGCCGGAGGGTTTTCTCGTGGCACTCCCGTTACCCCCGCCGTTGCATTACGACGCTGCTCCATCTCCACCTTACTTCATCGGCATCGCAATGAAGACATCAGCTGTTAGCGCCATCCAGATATAGCGTCAAATCATTCTCATTTTAGTGCCCCTTTTGCTTTCATGATCAGAAAATGTGTGCAAGTTGCAGGCTCGTCATTGTACTCGCAATTGTATTATGCGCTTTTCACTCTTAGAACCAATGAGAAACCTACATGCTACTGGGTAATACAGGAAGAAACCAGTACTGAAGTATATAGTCTCTGGGGCCACGGTGATGTAGTTGTCAGACTACACGCCTCCCACCCAGGTGACCCGGGGTTCGATTCCCGGTGGGGGCGCTCCCAGAGTTTTTCACATGGTAATCGTGCGGGGCGATGCCGCTGGTCAGTGGGTTTTCTCGGGGATCTCCCTTTTCCCCCGCCCTTGCGTTCCGGTGGTGCTCTATTCTCAACTCGCTTTACCCGCATCGGCTCTCAAAACCTCACAAGTTAAGAGCCACCCAAATCTCTCCACTTCATATAGACTCTGGGAGTAACTGGTGATGTTAGCCTGCTATGCACAATGAGCACCATAATTTCGCCGACATTGCAACTCATACATGTTTGTGTATGCCAGCATAGGAAGAGCCAATGTCCCGAGGTTTAAACTTGCTGGCATGGCTAGTAGAAAGAGGAAGCTGCTTAATAATAAAAACAACTTAAACTTATTAGTAGAATGGGCACACATACATCCAAAAGCAATCCGAGATTCCAATGCAACTTAATGGATCGAAGTTGACACTTGAGTGACCTCAGCCAGATAGGAACACTTCAAAACACGACAAGTTTCGTGTAAAGGTTAAGTTACTGTGGTCTGATGGACTCTGCCATTAATTACACATGAAAAAGAATTAGTTATTTATCGAAACAGCTTCCACCCTAAACTTACGACAGTTCCATATAGTTCATTCCGCTGCTTCTGTATTCTGTTTGCGAGGGACAAATCCGTCTCTCAGGCAAACACAGCAAACAGCCCACTCTCAGCATAATTACCCTTGCGGATTCTGCCATGGACGGCAAACAGTTCGCAGTTATTCTAAGGAACAAAATCATTTATTTGGAGTACTTATTGAAGATATAGTTGGTAATTTGCGAATAACTAATAATATATGAATGCTTGAGTCTTACAGTGTTTATTTAAAGCTGGAGAATGTTTTGAAACTTGCACACAAAATGAGGTGCGAAACGTTTACTTGCAGTAAAGTAAAATGAAAACGCCACAGTTGACAAATAAGTGTAAAAATGTATGCTTAGCAAAGCGAAAATGCTTCTGTGGGGATCCATCCGAACATAGCAACAACTGATTGAAGCCCTGCATTATCCTCTTTAAGCCGATCACTGCCCTAAAGTCTGGTTGACTATCACGGTCCGACGAGGCGTCGAGACAGCTCCACGCCTCACCACTTTAGACACGTCCTCCACGCAGACACGTACGTCGAGGTGCTTTGCGCGAGCATGAACACAGAGTAATACTGCTGAGAACTGAGCTATACTGGTGGAGATGATGGAGAGTTTCCTGGGCGTGGTGATGGGCGTAATAACTGGGCGTAATAACTCTGCTGATGTTTGCAGTTGAGCCACGCCCTCCAACAAGAGTCAGAACTGGGAGCGAACCTGAATACTTCGACTGTGAAGCAAGATCGCTAACTAATACAACGCATGAGCAGTCTACTTGGAGATGTGATGTAGTGCTTGACTGTGCATAATAAAGAAATCTTCCAAAATAAAGGAGGAGGATAAAGACATTCGGAATAAAAACCAAGTAGATGTGATTAGGTTTGACTATGCTGCAGGTATGGAGATAATCAGAGTCCCAAATGTGGCAACTTAACATTAAGTGGAAGTCGTCCAAATGGTATACTGACGACCCTACAAAGCGCATGTCGAGGCTTTAATTGATGAATAGCCAGAGATGAGCAAGAGAGGTTTGTGGTGAGATTTCCATTCATGTCTTAGGCCTATAAGTTTCATCACCAGTAGAAACACTTTACTTTTGTGGAAATATTTGCACACAGGATAATCTTCAATAGCTTATTGTACATCTGCAGCTTTTTATTTTGGTACTGTGAGAAGGCACTGACTGGGTTTATCAAAAATATAATTGGCAGATACGAAAGTCTGTGATTCGTGGGGCAGATGCCTAAGAGTGTAGCAGTTGAAATCATCCAATCACGAAAGTGAATCCGCAGAGAATTGTTTTGAAATATTTTTTGCAAAAAACAGGTGACCCCTAGTTACCATATATTATGTAACACGAATGTTGCTGCTCTCTTTGCAGAAAGAGAAAAAAGGAAGAATGAAACAATCCAAGAAGGCAGCGCTATGTATACTTGCTGTAAGAGAGCAGCGAACTACCTGGATGCTCAACATGAGTGCTGCAGACAGATGCTGCTCCACTGTGTGACAGTTTGAGCTAGAAAACTAGGGCAGTGTCTCAATTAGCTCAGAGGACACTCTCTCCTGCTCTCGCTCTCGCAATCACGTCCTCATGACGTCAGAGAGAATGCTCTCTGATCGTCCCGATTTGTCTGAGGGAGCGTGAAAGAGCAAGAGCACCGAGAGAGCACGAAGCTGTATACTCACTGGGGCTCTCTCGCGCTCTCTGACAACGCGCCATTGTTGTTTATATTGTTTTCCTGCTAGCATAAGGTTAGAGTAGCTTTCTAGGTCAAAACCATATCTTATTTTAATAGTAAGTGAAATATTTCAAAGGTTTTAGTCAGCAAATAACTTACGTAACACGTATTTATAAAAACATAAATAAGGATTTCTGACAATGTCTCGTATTTTTTGTCACTTTGCTGCAACATGACGGGTAAGATATAAAACAAAAACAATAGTATTTTATGCCCTAAAAATTATTCCTGTTGTGCCATCATTATTTGTGAATTTTTTCAAATATATATATATATATATATATATTTGTGAATTTTTTCAAATATATATATATATATATATATATATATATATATATAAGTTACTTCCAATAGTGATGGACGTGAGTTTAGCTTAACACAATTTCGCGCCTTTTTGGCATCCGTTGCTTGCGTGAAGTTGGAGAGTAACGTAAGTTTCAGTTTCACAGAGCGAGAGCGTGAGAGAGCACGAAGCAGTGCTCTCGCCAGGCTGTGCGAAAGAGCAGGCCCGTAGCCTGGCTTATATCTTAGAGGTGGGCCACCTGATAACAGGGGGGAGGGAAGAGGGCAGCGATTGCCCTCTTCCCTCTGTGTGTGTAGACCGAGAGAGAGTTTCGCAATTTACTTTGCAGTTATTATTTTACATTGTTATATGTTCAAGTTTATACATGTCCTCTAAGTGCCATTGAGGTTATGTTCCGTTATTGAGTTTGCATTTGTTATGTTTGGTTCAATAAAAAAATTTTTACTATTAAATATTATTTGGAATTACGTAATAACTAATGGATAATCCATCATACTTTAATGGAATGGGAATTATTCAAAACATTTCATATTGTGTTTTTATAAAAATGTTGAGATTAAGTATGAATATATAAAAATACATTCTTACTGGTGTAATTTCCGGCAGGGCGTAGTGTTATAAGCGTTTAACATGAAATTTATGATTTATTTAATTAAAATTTATGAAGGAAAAAAATATGTAGGGGCTCCCCAACCCCCTTTGCTAGGGCCTGCGAAAGGGTGCTCTCTCGAAAGAGCATTGTTGAAATGGAGAGGCGGCCCAAAGGAGTACATACCTGGAGGGAGCGCAGGATCTTGCCGAACCTGGCGCGCGAGTCGGAGCGCCTGGTGGGCAGGTGGAGTGTCTCCCTCAGCTCGGCGGCGGTCTGGTTGACGGCGCCCTCGTACAGCATCGCCAGCACCACCTTCACCCCCACCGGAGAGACGGCCACGTTGCCGGCCACCATGTGCGAGATCTCCTGCAACCACGACGCACTTTGCCCCAGCGTACAACCACTCGCCCTCCCTCGCTCGCTCTGCTCACACCCATTACCATTACTGCTGCCTTACACTATATATGCAGTCTCTTCGCACTTTTTGAATCACCTCTTGTATCACAGTTTGCTTGTTTCCTAAACATTCCACGTATCACATGCATTTCATACTACTGTTTACATAATGTCTTACTTTTGATTAAATAAAATTTTTTGTTATATGTTATCTATAAATGTTAATATTTAATTTATAACTAGCGAACTGGCCCGGTTTCGCCCGGTAACAAGTTAGTTTTTACAGCTATACTTTGAAAGACAAAAATGTATTACTGTGGGTCATCCTGAAAAGATAATAATAAGATATCCCGGACTTTTCTGTAGACCTTTTTAAGAGCTACAATTCTGTAGTACATTAATCTGATGTATCTCTTATGGTTTAGTCAGCGCAAGCCATGTAAGCGCCCTAAAAGAGGTTTTTTAGGACTTGATTACAAACTGTTCGACATTTCTCTAATATACTTCCATTAAATATAAATGTATTATACACAAAAACGTTCCTCAAGAAATTCTATAAATGATGTTGGAAACCACATCAAAATTCATCAAGTAGTTTAGAAGCACTAAGCGAATACACAGACAGACGCGAATAAGCGATTTTGTTTTGAACTATTTAGAGATTAACGTGAATAAAAACAGAGAGAAAATGGGTATTTCGGTTAAGCCTGGTAATAAATATTTATTTTACGAAATGTTATTAACTCTGGTGTAGAAATTGTGGTGCGTTATCTCTTTGGTGTAAATTTATATACTTATTTAAGCTTTGTTATAATGAAGCGAAGAAATTGCATTAAAAAGTAGAACTTTAGCATGACTTCAGAAAAGTTGTAAGTAACCCTGAATGGATTATACAAATCCACGGTAACAATATAATAGACTCCAGGTTGCTAGTAATCAGGGTGGGTGGCTGGATCAACCGCACCACACTCACCCTCCGCGCAACGTGGCAGTACAAAATAGCATCCAATTATATGAAGTAATAATTAACCAAAGGGTGGTGGTATGCAAAGCAGTATAAGCAATAAAGAACAAACTGGAGGTTGCCTGCAACCAGGCAGAATAAAAAGGAAAAGTTAAGTGACCCCAGAGAACCAAAAGAAGGAAAACTCACAAAGTAGTTACAACAATGATCGTCTAAAGGAGTGACTTACACCCCAGCACTGCCCAGAAAGGGCATGGCGGTGGGGAGAATACGTGACCGGCCTTTGGCTGGCCACGCAGAAAAAAAAAAAAGTACTGCCACCCACGCCTCTCGTCTCCGCTGCTCTGGTTAGCAGGGGCTCCTGGAAGGTTCCGCCAGCTCACCTTACAAGCTGGACTTCAAACGAGCGTAGTTCACTTACTTTCGAGTCTGCATCACACTTCCCTTTCACGTCCACTTTACTTCGTGGTTTCAGATTTTGCAAATAATAATTTTTCATGCCTCCTGAACGTAATTTTTGGCTTTATTTTGAGGCTATTTTATGGTTTCATTTACTGATATCGTTGACAACTTGAATGAAATACCAGATAATTTGAAATAAAAAATTGTTATGGTTTTTTAGCGTAAATACACGAATTTTAACTTAAAATTTTTATTACTACGAATTTAAAAAAAATATATATTATAACACGAAAGTTTGTTTCAACTAAAGTGTTATTGAGGTCAAAGGAGTAGCATGTTGCAATTTCTTTGAAATCCGACTCTTGTTACAACTGTGGTTGATATTTTGTTAAAATTAAAATACTAGTGAACCGCATAACACATTTCCAAGAGGTGTTCTTTGTATGGCATTACAATAACATGAAAAATTACTTTAACATTGATCTTAATGTATTATCGACCCTGAGTCAATAAAAAACCCGTAAGCAGGAACTTATCTAGCACTAACTATATGGGATAAACTGGCTACTCTCTGTAACAGCGGTCAAGCATTAAGTAACACACATTTAATATGCACAGGGCTCTGGATTCTAGCTTACGGGTAACTAAACTCGTGAAATTTTCCTATCTTACAAATTTTCGAGAGTTCAATGATCTATATATAGACCAGAGTATACAGTCAACTGTGTACTTGAAACATGACAAATTGTTCATTAGCTGCCTCAATGAGTAGTCAGTTTTACTCTCGATCAGGTATAACGGAATTATGTCCTCATTTCCTTTCAGGCTTTCTGTTGACTCGAGTGTCCACAGCTTGTCTAGTGTCGTCCAACCGCTAACGTAACTGGAACGTTACATATTTGAAGTCTAACTTGTCCTTCAAATAACTAAAGAATTTTTCTATAGGTTGTCCATGGTAAAGTGAACACTTTTGAGGCCCTAGTTACTTTTTTCCTATCAGCCATTTTTTATCCTTTAACCACTTTCTAAAATAAATATTATCATTTAAGTGATAAACACAGTGTATATATTTCACCGGACTCGAAAGGTAACGTCTAAGGCTACGATAAAATATATTTATTGTCTATTATTCCAAATGAGAGGGCTTCAAAAAAGCTCACTTTACCGAGAATAGCCTATAGTCACTAGTTATCAATAGACACAGGAAAATTCCACGAATTCAATCTGTGACAACGAATCCTTCAAGGACATATAATACTGCACTACATTAATGCTTGTACCACAGTTATGTTGACTCTCTCTTTTGATGGTGAGTTAATCATTAAAAAGGAGCAATACACTACTGAATAACATGCAATATGATCGACGCAAAAAATAATATGTTGCAGCAGCCAATAATAGTGGCTCAAGTATGCACATGACTGTGAATTATAGCTTGCTGCCGAATGAATCCAAGAGATGTTGGTGTGACTTTGAGTGATACGAAAGGTGGGCTCGAGATCTACTCCTCGAGATCTTCGCCCCGGATGGTAAGCGACTGCCACGAAAGAACCGTAGTCAAAGCCCTGAAATGCGAATGAGGTTGTGACAGCTAGCTATGGGCCGGTGACTGCAGCATGGGTGTGCCAAAGCTAGCTGTCACAACCTCATTCGCATTTTAGGGCTTTGTTTGCGTATTTTTCTTGCAAAGAGAACTTCTACAAATAGATGATAACTTATTAGGTATCCTTGTTATCCCAAAGTAAGAGAATAAAACCTCATATTTACGAGCAATAATGCTACACTTAACATACAAATTTTTGTGGTATATCAAGATAATAAAACAACTCTTGTGATATTATTTTTAGCAATCGCTGATTTTCAACACTAACTAATCGAGAAATACTTCAATAAAACGTACGGCACCAAGACGGAAATTTTCTTCCTTGTAGCTACCATTTTTACCAAAAAAGACGCCCTAATCAGGGAAATATTTCTTGCTTAAACCACAAATGTTTTACAATTTTTTTTTTAAAGAACTAAGGCAATATTAAACTGCAACAATTTTTATTATTTTTATTTCTGCTTCTAGGAGTGTTATTTGCCTGAAGTTTTAAAACAATTCTAATCAGATAAAAGCAAATCGCTAATCACTTATTTCAAAAAGTTGCCAAATATAAATATGGTGACGTACATACTACTAGAACAGTACGGATGAAACTCTGCAGAAATCACCACGCGCACGAGGCCCATTTGTGCTTACGCTCAATTTTTATCGGTGCTGATAGTTTGTTTTTGTCTCTGGTGACGTACCTTGGAACAGCTCTCAACATATCCCTCTACGTAACGGCGATACTGCCGTTATTAGAACATGCTCTTAATGCACGTTCGTCCTTACGAATACGCAGTGAAGAAGTTCTTGAAAAAGGTTTAAAACTCGAAATTTAAAATTGATCCAATTTCATCATTAAAATATAATCGTTAGCGTGTATTTCAGCTTATTAACTGACTATACTTTGTTGTGATGAAAATATTGAACTTAATAAACTTGAAGTACTATACTTTTGAAATTAAGCGCGAGCTTGTATTTAGTTCGCGAGTTCCTTATTTCATGAAAATTAATGAAGGTCGTGTAAAAATGTGCCAAAATTATAAAATGTCCACATTTCAAATTTCTTAACCCAAAATTTTGGACGCCTTTAGTCGCCAAACTTAGCATCTCTGACAATACGTTCGCACGGTCCTTTCTTCTCGAGCCAAGCGAGATGAGAAACTCGCTGTATGCGCACACTTAAAAAATTATGCCATTTCAAAATTTCTCCAAAATTACTTAGGCGCGTTATTTTACATATTTTACTCAACATGATCTATTTTGCATCTTTTGCATAATTAAAGTTGTCAGTACTGTGGCGGTAGTGCTGTAATTCTGATTTAATTTAAAGTTTACGACGATTGTTGTAACTTGTTTCGAAATTGATTTTATTCGTGTGTTTGTGCGTTGGAAGATAGTACCGAGTTAACTCAGCACGGCTCGGATGCCCGCGTTTGCTTGTAGTACAGGTATGGTCGCGCCGGATGTGCAGCGCAGCGCTTGCGCCCCTGCAGAGACTGTTCTTTGTCCGCGTCGGTTGGCGTATTCTCAACACGTGATTCCAGCTAGCATCAGTCAGAAGTTCACTTGTGCTAGTCCCCGTGCACCGTTCTGGTCTCCCCAGTGCACTCTACGAGCGATCTGTGAACTAATTCTTGTACTTTGTACAATTTGGAGATTACATAACGTTATAGTATTTTACGCTACTGTGAGTAGTCTGTTGTTCTCGTAATCGTGTGCAGTGAAATTTTTTCGTGTTACGTGATTTTTGTATTTTGGAGGGTTCCGGTTAACTTCCAGTTCCTAAGTTTCCTTTTCGATTTTACTTTCGGGTCTCTCTCTCTCTCTCTATAGTTTGCTCTTTCGGGGCTTATTAGGGATCTCCAGTTTCCTGGTACCGTCACCTGGAGATGCCTTTTCTTCGTAAAGGTTTGCAGCTAAGAGCTATGCAAATTTACTTTTCCAAAGTTTCGTCCGAACCATGATTTACCATGATTTACCAAACAAACTATTTTAAAATTCCAAGATTTGAGCATTCGTTTCTTTTCACATAAAACATCCTATGTATTTAAATTTATAACTTTTTAGCAGCTTTGTGATGAGTGCGTGCCAATGCCTATTAAAAATTTATGTAAAGTAGGTAATTTAATTAATAAATCAGAAAATATTTTACTCAGAAACTGCAACGTTCATTTTTAATATTTATCACAATAATATAAATTTTCCTCTAGTTAGTATAAAGTAACGTCAGTTGCCTCGTGCATAGTTTGTTTGTTCGTTGTAATGTGATGGAAAGGGAGCCGGTATTTTAATATTTCTGTATCGCTTCCAGTAAAATGGCTTTGCCTGTGTCTGGTATAATAGCAGATAGCGTGGTTGCGACCGAGTTTTATAGTACAGTTATTGTAGCAGATGTGCCCAGCACAATTACTTTAATTCAGCGTGCTGTTTTGTGATGCCAATGTCCTCAGTGTAAGTTGTACCTCAAACCATTGTATATAATTCTATATGAAGTTTTGGTGACACTTAAAAGTATTATAACCAGGCACAATCATAACTTATGCCACATCAAGCGTGGTTATTTATTCACTATTGTACAAATATAATATAATGAAAAATTATCAAACTTTTTTATTGTGCTATAAAATAAGCTATACAGGTTGTTTCAGACCAAATGGTACAAAAGTCGCGTAGTGATTATACAAAAAGGGAGACAAAAACACAATGCGACTTTTAGTCTAAAGTAATTATTGAGTCAGGTGCGCACCCTTAATGTAAGAAGTTTGGGAATACTTGTAATGAAAACAAATATGAAACGACGTGATATCAAATAACAAGTATTGGCATAGAATTTATGTGAACGAAGCTGTTAAATATTTTCGTATTTGTTCGGTATTATAATACCTCTAACATTAGTGAAATTGGGCGTGACATCAAAGTAATATTCGAAAATTTGTATCCATTCATTTTAATCGTTATTTTTCGACGGATTAATAACGAAAATGTTTATATTAACAAAAAATATTGCCTTGGTATAACGCTCTCAGGCCATCGGTTCTCTTTGAAATAACCTTTTATTTCGTTGAAATGCTGAGTTACTGCATAACGCCTGCAGCAATGCATCCTGTGTAAGTTTAGCTAAGCGGCTTGTGTACCGCACTGGCGCAGTAAAAAATAACTACTCCAATTCACTGTTGTTGAGTCGGCATTTAAGCCCTGTATGACTTTGCAATCACACATACACCGAGCGAACAAAGCTGAAACAAAAGAAAGTTTTCTTCGCCGCTGTGGCATGTAATCTTTCCTGCAGCAGTTATGGCGCTCGGCCTCGAGTTGATTGCCAGCAAATATTTACAATTAAAGCAAACCACGTGTTACAGTAATCAGTACTTCGAACACTTTAAAAATGCGAACGTACAAAAAATAATATAGATTTTTCCTTAACACCATTCTATGTACCACAAAACCATAAGAAAGTCCAATTTTGGAAAACTTCTTGAATTTTAAGATACGAGTAGACTGTATGACTGATGTTCGGATATTTTATAAGTAGCTTCCCATTCTTTCATTTAATTGTTTCTTACAAAGGATAGAGTTATATACTGTACGTGGTTAGTTCAATACTGTGACATTACACGCATGCTTGACGATATTGTAGTATTAGGACAGAAGCAGTGGTAACCTGCAGAATACAGTGTAGAGGCTGTGTGAAATCACTATCAGAAGTAGAGGGTAATAATATATAGGACTATGTTGTTCTTATAAGCACCGACGATAAGGTGTGTATTTATACTCGAGTAACGTTTACAGTAGCGCAATTTGTAAGCTGTAATAATTATCTGATAAAGTAATCTTATTGAATTTTAGTCTGAGTTTACTCGTATACAAAAATTGAGAAAATTATGTGGGAAGACATTTTCGACTTATGAGCACGGTGTCGTAATTAATCTGCTTTAGTAGCGTCCCTGTTATCTTAATCTGTTTGACGTTTGTCTCTTCTGGACACTACTGTTCCTTCAGACTACTTTTAAAGACGTTAAAAAAATGATCGTTAACAATTATTAATTATGTGTATTTGCTGTGCAACCAATACATATTGTTATGTATTTAGCCTGAATTTCCATTTGTTCGTACGAAAATACGAGTCTACTTCTAATACGATTGTAAGCTATTGGTTACAAAATTCATAAACCCCAACCTAAGTGTGAAAAGTTTATCTTCTGCCCTCATAGCTTTACAAACTCTTGGTGTTTTAATGTCTGACTTATTGTTTTTACAAACGTAAGAAATTTTTGTGAAGATTCAAAAGCACTGTTTGAAATTATGTTTTAAATACATTCGAGTGAGATTATAAAAATGTTCACGTATATTGTTTTATCTGATTCCACAAGTTAAGAATTAAAGTTCGGTTCATTATTAGGAAACACATTGCATGCTGCGTGGTTGACAACGTACGTATTAAGTATATACTAAGTCCTACGAGGAAATAAGAATCGAGGTCTAACCTGGAAATGCCAACTTTCTCTCAACATGCAGGTCGGTCGGTCAGAAATGTAAAGTGTGGACACTGACCTTGCAGAGGCTCCAGTCGAACTCGTCGAAGCTCTCTCCCTCGTGCAGCACGAACTCGTCGTAGTCGTCGGCATTTTCCTCCAGCTGAGCGGACACCGTGGTCACCGTCAGGGCTGCCACCACACCTGCCGACAACGCACCGCGTCAGTCACCTGCTGTGCACTGCTACGGCCTCAGTAAAGGCCCTTTCACACAATCAAATATTTATTGAATTCGATTATTTGAATTTAATTTATTGAACTAAAAATCACTTTATTTGCTTTAATGACAGTATTTTCATTTCCTCTCCGCGATACTAAGAGCGCGCAAAAAAATGGAAAAGTCACGCTTGTTTTCCGAGGAGTGGCAAAAAATTGTGCTGTTGACAAGAAACCTGCTTGCACTCGTCTTGAACGACCTGCTAGACAACAGAAGGTCTCTGCTCGCAACGATAACAGCCAGACACAAAAAGAAAGGAGACGTCGGGGAACAGTTGGTCCTGACTAAGCTAGTATTATGGTTGTACTGCACGAAACCTTATTACTATTCATTTAATAATAGGGTTGGTAATGGCTCTGTTAACAAGAAAACATTTTACAGTTTTGGGTTCATAGTCTGAAACGAGGCACATTCATAATGTTACTCGACTGTCTGTCACACGTTGCTCCGTGTCGGTATCATAAAACTTGCTGGCGTAAGCCGGCGTCCGTCGTCTGCCCATGCTTGACATGTCTCAGACAGCTGAAGCTGCTAGCTTACACTGACAACAGTTCCAAAATAATAGCAACTAATACCGTAGACAAATATAACCAAATCTAAAATCCATCTACGACATATATCAAAGTAATCTCAAAATTGAGCATTTCATTTAACATTGAAAAAATAATTGCAATATGAAACACACAAGTGGTTACAATAAACAGTTACCGAAAATATAAATAAATATAAATACAAAAACACACCACTAGCTTGCCTACTAAAAGGATTACTTTATTTTTACTCTACAAACCTAAATATTAAAATTAATGAAATCAATCAATAGGAGTTGAGAGACACTTGTGTACCACGTAACACAAAACATAAACTTTGAAAGTATTTTATACTGTTTGTTTTTAGCTCTTGTTGATATTTTTATCTTTAGTTTTTATTAACTTTTGCTCTGCTAAGTTTCTTTTTTGTTCTTCCAGCAGTTTCTTCAAGTGCAAGTTGTATTGCAGAAGGGGCACATTTTACCTCAACAATGGCGTTTTTATTTGCTACAATACCGTCTGGGCTTGCACCCAAATATCCATGGTGTAGGTCAATACTTAATCCACACTTACCCACTACCAAACCACTTTGCTCTTGAAACCGTAAAATGGCAGCGTGCTCATTGTGACGACCATACTCAATGGCTGAGATCACAACTGGTTGTTTGTAAAGCTTTACTAGAGTTGAACCGGACGTTGAGTCTTAACGGCGATCAACTATTCCCAAATTACTTGCTGACAGTCATTTCCACCTCAGTTCGTGCCACAGATTGCAGTCAGCTTGCGTTTTAGGTTTTTTTTTATTACGGTAGCCCTGTCTTGAACACCTACTTGCAGTGAGCTGATATACAGCGACTTCAAAAAGTATTTACACACCCCTATTGTTGTTTGTAGTTCCCCGAATAACCGCCATAGCTAATGAAGATAAGAGAAATCCCTTCTCTGATGAGTGTACTATCCACGTACTGAGTTTCCTTCGCTTCACTAACGTTAGTAAAGTGCGTAAGTGCGACAACGCCGCAGCCAATAAAGTATATGCACACCTCCCCGTCCTTGAATGATTAGGCCAATCTACGCCATCCTATTACTTTCCGGGTCTGAAACAAACTCATTGGGGCAAGATTCAGCACAGTTAAATGCAGTGTCAAAGTGTGAGTGACGGAACAGCGATGAGTCAGAAGCAAAAGTAACTGTCTCCAGCTGTGCGAGAGGAGATCATGCAGCTACACTCTGAAAGGCAGAGTTATCGCAGAATAGCACGAATACTGTCGTTGTGCTTCTCCAGTGTGAGGTACGTCTTAAAGAGATTCAAAGAGACCGGAACTACAGAAAACCAACCACTACCACGGAGGCGGAGAGCACTTACTTGAAGAGAACGGCGGTACATCGTTCTTCAAGTCTTGAAGACACCATCTGTAAGTACTAACTCCTTAGCTGCTGACATTGCATCAAGGTCGGGCATAAATATCAGTGCCCAAACAATAGGGAACACATTGTATTACACTGGCCTCTACAGCAGAAGCGCCAGAAAGAAACAGTTTATTAGCGAGAGGAACCTGCAAAAGTGTTTAGAGTTTGCCAAAACCTATCTCGATAATCCTCCGGAATTTTGGAACACTGTAATCTTTCCAGATGAATGCAAGTGTAATTTATTTGGCTCTGATGGGAAAACGTACGTGTACCACAAGCGAAACGCAGAATTACGAAGACAAAATGTGAAACCTACGGTGAAACACGGTGGGGGTCGTTATGGTTTGGGGATGCATGGCCTCCACAGGCGTCGGAAATACGGCGTTCATAGATAGTACTATGAACGCTTTGATGTGCATTGATGTGTTGCGCCAGAATTTACCGGACAGTGTGCATAATTTAGGTCTCAAGGGTACTTTTTGTTTCCAGCAAGACCACAACCCCAAGCACGACGAATTGGAAACGAGGTAGTGGTTGTTGTAGAACATGCCCCGAAGACTGAACACACCACCACAGTCACCAGATCTCAACCCTATTGAGAATGTGTTGCATATGGTGATTTTGAACATGCGGAAAGAATAGCTTAAAATTGTTCTCTTGGAAGAATGGGGTAAAATAACTCCAGAATTAATTCACCCGTTAGTACAGTCAAGCCAAGACGATTTCAAGTCATTATTGATGCCAATGGAATGAATACAAAATATTTATATCTCAGTTTTTGCACATTAAAGTGTATTTCTCATTTGGTACTCGTATGGTGCAAATACTTTTTTAGCGGAAGAAAATATGTCTTTCTTTATTTTTAGGTGAAGGGTGCTGCATATTGACAAATTACGCTATTTTCCATTGTTTCTACGCATACTGTATGTAGCGACTCGCTCAGGAACGCATTTACATCTAGTTTGCGGCTAATGAAGCTTAGAACTAAACCTCTCGCAAAATGTCTGTCGTTAAATGCGCGTACCTTAACAGTGAGTGGAACATAAATTAATGCCAAGAACGTTAATTCAAGTCCAAAAGTGTTCGGAAGCAAACACAGAAAATATAAGAAAGGATAACGGATTTTGCCAACTTGTGTTCAAAATGTTTCGTAATTGATGCGTATATTTTGCACATTTTCTTTCACCTCAATAACGTGTACAGATTTTCAACGGGAAAAAATTGTTCAACGGGAATACGTCATCGCTGTGAAGCATATGTTCATAAAGTTAGTGGGGCCGCAACGGTGTAGTGCACAGGCTACTCGCATCCCACCTAGGCGAACCGGGTTCGATTCCCGGCGGGACGCTCCCGGAACTTCTCATGTGGGAATTGTGCCGGACGATGCCGCTGGCTGGTGGGTATTCTCGGGGTTCTCCCATTTCCCTCACCCTTGCATTCCGGCGCTGCTCCAGATTCACCTCGTTCTCGAGACGTCAATGTTAAGAGCCACCCAAACCTCTCCACTCCGTTGATATAGTTAGTTATGTAGGATTCCCCTTTCTTGGTTTTTTGTTAATTAGCTTTCAAAAATGTTGTGGATTACAATTAACGCATCTGTCCGACACAATCTTAATGGACGCACTGTCTGGCTTTAGTGAAGTTCGCCGTGACTTAGGAGGAGTAGTTCTAAGTTTTTACATGGAACTACTTCTCCTTAGTGCTTAAATCTGTGTACAATTAAATTATTTTATTGACGTCCTGTTTATTTTATGCACATGATGATAACTCAGTACAATAGTGTTACAACTAAAAATGTGCGGTTTTCAAGAGGAACAGTGTTGCATCAACAAAATGCCTTACTCCAGAGAATTGTCATGTTACATTATCCCATGCAAAATTATACTCGTCTGTATTTAAGTTGTAAAACTTTTACGTATAACAGAGATTTCTGTACTGAATATTGCAAAGCGATTAATTAAAAAATCAAATTTTGAGTCGTAATACTTATTTACTAAGGTATCAACAAGAGTAACAATTATCGTTAATAATAATAATTGCAAATTATTTGCATGTTATTAAAATATTAAAAATACTAACGGGATCACAATTTCAACTGCTAGACGAATGAATGAAGTCATTTGGGTTCATGACAATATGTGGTGATACTACAAGTAGCGGATGGATAGGAAGTGGTCAGAGAAGTAGATCCTAAGCAGCGCATTAAAAATTACTCAGTTAATTGCGAACAGCCTATGAAAATGTCTTAATTCCATGCTTTAGTCCATTCACGGTTACTTCCAACTTTTCAGAAGCCCTGCTAAGTTCTACTTTCAAGCTATTCCTCCGTCTCATGCACACTAAGCTTGGCCAAGTCTAGAAAATTACGCCAAAGGGACAACGCACCGTATTTGTGCGCATTTACTGTAATAATATTTTGCATGTAACTATTTATTTTTGGCATTACCAAAACACCTATTTTTTCTGTTTTGATTCGTATTAATTATAAATGAAATAATATAACGTATAAATTAAACATAAGTAAAAGTCCAATTTAATTAGAAATTTTGCATTGACCTAAGTATAAAACGATTGTGATACATGACATTTAGGAAACAAGCGCGGCATGCATAGAATGAGTTTTCAAAGGTTTGATTCAAAAAGTGTGAAGATACTGCGAATAGACTATATCGCTAAAGTGACATTCATTTACACACGTGAATGTCAGTGTCAATATTAATACTCTGTATCAACCCAAAATATCCTGATTGTTTAGCACGTAAACGAATAATTCTGAATGACTCATTAATGGCAATACTTGTGCTAAAGATCAGCTTCCTTCCTCTTGCCACTTAAAAAAGTAATACTTTCTGGATGTTCCCCTGCTTTGTGAGCCGACTAGTGACTTGATAAAAATACTGATATACAAAAGGGGAGACTTCTTTAATATATAGCTTCCTACAATATAGCATTATTTTTATAGCTACCCCAGCTCCAAATTATTTATAGTACGTGTATTTGGTTTATGTAGTTATGTTATGAATCTATTTTGATATAGCTAACATACTGGTATTATAACGTAAGACGTTATACTGCAATGTTCCTGTAAAATTTTTATTTTTCTGAATAATTACAATTTCCAATCTACTCTAAGCAGTACACCTTAGAAATGTTGCAATTGGAATTGTTCAGGAATATATCTGAAATCTTAGATCGCGTTAAAGTCGGTTAAGTTCATATCTGTATTAATTTTTAAGAATATCTGCAATTATACGTCCAGTTTATTTTTAAAAATTTAACAATACCCACTCGAGACCCTTTGTTAAATAAAAAATTATTAATGGTGCATTCGTAAATTCGAAAGAAAAAAAATTGTAGATTTATGAGAGGTATAGAGTGGAAAGAAAAAAAACCGTTCTTTGTATTAAATTCTGAGAAAAGGCAAGCTGAGCGGTGTAGGATGTAATGAAAGGTGCCGCAGTTCAAAAACCCTGGTTGGGCTCGGCGTAGCCATCACGTGACGTCACTGCCACTCCCTTGAGAAAACCCGGGTCGCCGACCACAAACCTTGTGGAACTGTACTCGGGGGCATACCGCACACCTCAGCTACTCCTTCCTGCCCAGCCGTACATCTGTGAGTCACCGTTCCTTGCGGTCTGCGGCGGCCTTCTTGCGTCCACTGTCACCGTCATTGCGCCTTCACGTTCCGATACTCGCATATTACACTGGTCAATCCCTCCAGTACTGCAGCGCGTGTTGTCCCGATACTGCTGGCGAGCAACGACGATCACTTGTACTTGTTCCCGCGCGCCGCTGAGTGACGCCCTGCGCGGGGCCAGATTCAGTACTGGAATCATCGAGTTTACTAGCGCTGCCAGAAGTAGTGCAGTAACGGTAAAACCAGATATTGGCGTGCGATTCAAGCTGTACGTCCTCACAGATATTTACAGATGTGCAGATGGTATAGGCTGTTCACGGTAAACTGAGCACTTTTCATAGACCTGTTCTAGATCTACGTGTATTAACACTATGGTTTATTCCGCGTAATGTAAAATTAACAATGCCATGGGCCTGAACACTTTATTAATGCGGCGATTAAGTGAAACTGTGAAATTATTAGAAAAGTTAATATACGAAATTATTAGTTACACTTGACATCAATAAAAAAACTGAGAGTAAAAGAAATCACTTAAGTTTTCACAAATGTTTACCTTAAACTTTTAATTCGACGTTAAGATATGGAACTACTTTTTTCCATCGTTACCAACTTTACTGGGTGCATACCACTTAGTGCGCCGTTAATATATGTGCAGGTAGTGTAAGTGATATTTTTTAAAGGTTGATTTCAAAAGTGCTTATTTTATCGTGAACCGTCTTTAACATCATTAAAATACAAAATAGTCCTGCTTGAAATTCCGCACAAAAGCAAAACAAAAATAAACTCAAAATATAATTTATGTCACGGCAAAAATTTATTTTCTTCGGTCAAACAAGTACCAGAATGTGTTTTACGCATAAGTAGTCAAATATAAACATAAAATTTGGTACTTAAATATACAATTTAATTCATTTTCTTTCATTTTAATGAATACCACTGCCAGGCGTTCCGAAACTACGAACAAAATATTTACTTTTTACTGCAGGCTTACCGCTGACGAACACTGATGAACCTTCGGTCGTTTCAGTGCTCGTTAGCAGTGACGGAATGCGACAATTTCGCACACGGGTTTCAAGAACAGTCAATAACCAAGCCGCAGGAAAGCATGGATGGAATGCCGTGCCAACTTTTCAAGGGTGAAACTGGTTCTAGTCCATTCCAACATTTCTGAAGCCCTGCTAAAGTTCTACTTCCAGGATATTACTCCGCCTCAAGCAAACAGAGCTTAGAAAATTACACCGAATGGCCAATGCACCGCAGTCGTGCGCGCTCTGTGTAATAATATTTTGCATAAGAACTATATCTTACTAGGCATTACCAACACCCGTATTTTCTCTCTGTCTTTATTCGCATTAGTTATAAATTAAATGTTATAATATATCGATAAAATATAAGTAAAAGATCAATTTAATCAAAAAACAAGATAATTTAATGTTAACGTGTCTGTAAAACGCTTGTGATACGTGACATATTTAAGAAGCAGCCAAACACGTCATTTTTAAAGGTTTGATTTAAAAAGTATGAAGAAACCGCGAATAGACTATACCGTTGAAAAAGTTCCCAACATGCATAGTTTCCTTCTCCCATAGTCACAGAGTTCTCTTCTGTGTGCCGTGTGGTTCGCAGCCTGTGGAATGTTTTCCAGATTCGTTTTCAGACGAACTAACTATGCGCATGCACATTCAAGTTAATTTTTATTTTAGACTGCAGTTTGTCACATACATCCTGGAGGATTCCGAGTTAACATAGGTGTTCAAAAAAGAAGTAACAGTTTTATGAATCGATCCAAACGTCACCTAAACAAAGCGAAAGAATGTTACTTTAATTCGGTATGCGGAATGCAGGGTTAATGATGACGATTCGACCCTAATTCAGTGGAAGAAACGGACACGTGTAGAGCCCCAAATTTTTCATGTTTACAACATCGATTCACATCCTGAGCCACAGTCGTACTTGGAAGATGTCACTCTTCCCTCCCAGCGCGAGAGGAGCTGCGGGGTTTCAACTAGACTAGACAGCGCCGCATCTTGGCGAAGTGACGACGGACTCCTCACAACACGTGGCACGGGGAAATAGTGGACAAAATTGGTAAAGAGGTCTCGTAAATGTATACTGAAATTATTTGCATATATATCTTTATTTTTTATTTAATGCGTTGTCGACCGAAGAGTTATTAGAGGCGGAGAAAATTACTCGGAAAGTCAGGAACGGGCAAGGAATCGACCCCGTGGCCAATAGTAAGGAACCACTCAGGATTCACGTGGAATGATTTCGGAAAACCGCGAAAAACGTAAATCCCGATGACCTGACCGGGAATTGAAACCTGTGTGTTTTTCCATGGGCAAGCCACCTCGCGCGGTAACGCATAGTGTGCACGATCCCTTTGCCTACGACATTTAGCGTACACTTGCCAAGTTTTACATGTACATAGCGAAACGACATAAATATGTGCAGCAGTTGTTATAACTGACTTTGTAGTTCAGGGAAGCAGGAAATGAAACTGGAAGGCGAAGTACTGTACATTACTTGCATTCTTAAGCTTCATTTTTGTACACTGGTTACCTTGGTTCCCTTACTGCAGAAAAAAAGTAGAAGTCCTCACTGTCACAAAAAATCCGTTGTTGTAAGGGCTGGGAAGCTTGTATCATACAGACGGGGAGCCGTAGCGATTCTGCTGGCCTCTAGCGGACGAGAACACGCAGTTCTCTGAAGGACGCACTTTACACCGCAGAAACACTTTCTTCGAAGAACGCAGGTAACTTCTACCGTAGATTTACAGCACACTGCCCACTTATTTTGGCATATCGTCCGCATTGTGGCGTCATCATAAAGGGCAGCACAGGCAATTACGTTTATAACGTCTCAAATCAGTGGTGTCAAAATGATTTATACTGTATAGGGATTTACGGGACAAGCTGTTGTGGTTGCCAATTGAAATCTTCATAATAGCTATACCAACAAGTGGCGATGGGTGCATTTTTACTGGTTGCCGATACAGTCTGGTGATGTAAGTTGCATCTATCCAACACATTAGAAACATCACTTTTTTGGTTTCACTATTTCCACTTACCACCAACCTACCGATCGAAACTAGACCAGATAAACTTCTTGTACAGTACAGAGTTTATTACTAGCTTGCTGTCAGCCAGTAAAGTGGCGAGATGACAAAGCCTTCTCAGCTATGAAACGTGATATACAAGGGTTCATTACACAATATAAAATAAATCATACATTTATTACAGATTATGGAGTGTCATTACAGGATCCTTACAAACACAGAACAAAAATAAGTTATACTCATGCGTATTGCGTGAATGACTGAAAGAATTTAACGTGTCCGCAGCCTAGAAGCGAGGCAGCTTTAAGGGCGACTTAGATACGTGAGTCGAATGTCTTGGTGGCCTTTACGTGCAAGACATTGAATTGACATGCAATCTTTCTCTTGTCAACTCGCCTTATAGGACTTTCATTTTATTGTATAATTTTAAAGGCAATTGTGTGATGCATTTTCATATGCTACGTTAAGTTGCCTCTACTGGATGTTTCATACCAAAAGTGGTAGTGAAACACTCGTGTTTGCCCTTTTTCACTTTAAAAAATGCACATTATAGACTGAAAAAGGGAGTGGTAACTACCATTTGGATGTGAAGAATATCTTCATAATCAGACGCCGCTCAAAATTATTCAACAGTATGGAAATTACAGCATTACAACTGAAGATGTGCGTTCTTGTTTGGGAGTGTAAGAATANTTTGGATGTGAAGAATATCTTCATAATCAGACGCCGCTCAAAATTATTCAACAGTATGGAAATTACAGCATTACAAGTGAAGATGTGCGTTCTATTTGCAAGTGTAAGAAGACAGCGCCCTTAATAATTAAAAAAATGAAGACGAGCACAAGAAAGTGTTAAAATATATGCGCAAGCTTTTCTGTTAGCTACTTGACAGACTAGCATGACATTTACAGACGGCTGTCAGCCCGTGTGCTGTGGACGTGTTGGAAGCAGTGCCACATGTCGTCCTTGAGAGGCTGTGGCCGCATCACGATGGGATGTCTTGTCCCTCAGTGTCGACATCCGCGACCACCTGCACGTCTGCGACAGCAGGGTCCATTCCTTCCCTCTGACACTATTACTAACGTTAGCTGGCGCGTTGCCAAGTTACCGTCGTTAACATTCAACCCCGTCCCCCACACTACGTCTGTGAGGCTGCTGTGGCAACTTGAAGACACTTAAGAATCGAGATGCAAGAGTCTTCATAACTGACGCAACACAAGGGATTGTGGCCAGCCTTGCCCGCCCTCAAGTACTATCTGCTCGTCTCTTTCACCTTCTTACACAGACTAACAATGTACGTTACACCCAGGTGTACTCTTTCTTTTCCTTGCTGCGAGACCGCGGTGATGTAGCGACTATAGCGCTTGCCTTCCACCAAGGTGAACCGCGTTCGATTCCTGACGTGATCACTCCCGGATTCTCGCACCTGGTAATCGTGCCGGTCGGTGGGTTTTCTCAGGGATTTCTCGTTTCCCCGCCCTTGCATTCTGACACCGCTCCTTATCCACCTCGCTTCGTCCGCGTCGGCTCTCAAAACCTCGCTGTTAAGAGCCGCCCAAACCTCTCCACTCCATTCCACTTTTCCTTGCTGCCATGGAGAACCCAGCCCGCACGCCTGTTGTCATGAGGTTATTCTCGTGACCGCGTGTGTTGTCAGGAACAACATTCAGTTTAAGCCGACGACGTGCCAGGTCACAGACGCTTGCTTGGAGTTTCTAGCCTCTCTGCAGGCCGAACAGGCCAAGTTACCATGCATGAGATATTCCTTCGTGATTTGATACAAACTTGGCGCACTGAAGGAAAAAAAACCAGTTTTGTGGTGATCAAATCCATTTTGTTGGTGACTACAAAATTATCTGGTTAGTCTCGACATCACCAAAGAGTTTTTGGCACCAACAAATTTTTTGTAATTTCAATATTTAATGGCAACCCGACAGGACTTCTGTATTGATATGTAATAATGCATTCGTTAGGCGGCTTTGGTAGTTTTCTTTCTAGAATAATTTATGTGTAACATTTATTTGCTTGGAATAAATGTATTATGTAATCCCTCCCCAATTTCTTAAGAATATCTCTAATGAATTCATTCGTAACCTGATGCAAAGAGACAAAAATGGACAAATATGACGTCGTAGCCAGACCAGAAGGTGGCCACTTCCAATATGCCATCGCACGTGCACAGAATACAACAGATGTAGTTTTGTAGTCACAGCAAATTGTTTTACTTTGAAAGACACGAATGCTACTCCTGCGAACTAAATACTTGTAACCCTGCACCAGCAGCAAGGTGTTAAAGTACGACTCGGAACTAAACAACGTGTCGAATTTTTCACGTCCCTAACAAGTACCCAAAAGGAGAAACAAAACAAACCCACAAAAGTAGTGATTCTAGCTTTCCAACATTTGCCTAATTTTGCAGTGAAACCAATGCCTGCAACAGCCTAGATGTGAAACGTGTATATGCGTCAGTAGAGAAAGAACTTTCGCTACGTTCACGCATAATTCACCAGTTGTACCAACAAATGTCTGTTAATGGTCTGCTATTTGGAGGGTATGGCCATCTTTAAGTGCACCTATAAAATTAGCGATTATAGTGGATATTGTAAATCGGTTCATCATTTTTAATCACGTATTTTATGAAGGAGCGGTTTCTTTCGGCTACGCGATATAGCAATTGTTGGGTATAATATAGTTATAATATAGTTAATCGTATGCTCATTTCTCACTGGTCTAAGGAATACTATAAATCCTTCCAACTAGAGTCCTAGGAAGTGGCACACAATAAGTCTTAAATGGTCTGCATTCTGCGCAGGCAGAAAAAAGCATCCAGTGAGTGAAGTAGAAAGGTTTTTTACGGTTCTTAACATCGGGGACTTGAGAGTCGATGAGAATGACGCGAGGTGGATACGCAGCAACACCGGAATGCAAAGGTGGGAGAAACGGGAGGTCCCCGAGAAACTCCGCCGACCAGTGACATCGTCCGCTGCGAGTCCCACTTGCGAAAATCAGAGATTTTTTTCCTCGACGTAAAACTGGATGTTTATTTGTGATCGAAATGGTAAAAAAAAATGGACGTAGGGGATTTTATAAGAGAACAATTACTAATAACTCGCTGCTTGTCTGTCATACGGACACCGTGTTGAAGGTGCTCGGCTTCAACTATTATGCATAAATTCTTCGTTCTCGCATCATTTCGGATTCATAGTAATTACTGACAACGTACGATTATAGAAAATTTAATTTCTATGAGTTGATTAATATTTTTATGCTTAATCTTCATTGTGTGTTATAGCTAGTTTTAAAATGTCAGGAGCATATTTATTTATTATTAATATTTTTCTGCCTTTTTTGCAAGCAGGAAATAACACACAGTAAAAGTTAGATACAAAAGTATTACACAACTAGTAAATTGTAAAGTTTATATAATCAAACATTTGCAACAATATCTGTGAAACTGAAATTACAACACGAAAACGAAGCATTTGTGCATAATAGGCGAAGCCAAGCCAAGCCCTAAGCTGGGGCGCCAGCAGGTAACAGACGCTGTACCGGAAGTATGCAGTGAGGCCGAGCGCTCGCTAGCGAGGAGCATAACAGTTGTGAGTGAGGTCAGCAGCCCCGTGGCCGGGTCACGCACTGCCGTCGGCTGTTTGGGAACTACTCCAAGTGGCCTCGCGCCGTCTCGCCTGGCGACAAATCCCCCCACCACACCTCGGTCCTGTCCACCCTCTAACTGACCAGTCAAGTCAGCGAGTCACGAGCCCTTCACTTCAGTCTGATGAAGACTTTAACAAGTGTTGCAGTGGGAAATATTGGGTGGGGCAGATTTAAAATCTCAAGGGCGCGATCTCCGTTGTTGAAAGGAGCCTTGGTACCGCGATGTATCAGATTCGAATCCCTAGAAAGTCATCTACATGCGTGGCGTGTACATATAAGCATCCTGTTGTAACATCCACGACAAATCAAAATACAATCAAAGTTTTCCAGTTGGCAGCATTTTGTCTAGGTTACATAAGTGCGTTGCAATCCCTTNCAACAGATGTAGTTTTGTAGTCACAGCAAATTGTTTTACTTTGAAAGACACGAATGCTACTCCTGCGAACTAAATGCTTGTAACCCTGCACCAGCAGCAAGGTGTTAAAGTACGACTCGGAACTAAACAACGTGTTGAATTTTTCACGTCCCTAACAAGTACCCAAAAGGAGAAACAAAACAAACCCACAAAAGTAGTGATTCTAGCTTTCCAACATTTACCTAATTTTGCAGTGAAACCAATGCCTGCAACAGCCTAGATGTGAAACGTGTATATGCGTCAGTAGAGAAAGAACTNCCTAATTTTGCAGTGAAACCAATGCCTGCAACAGCCTAGATGTGAAACGTGTATATGCGTCAGTAGAGAAAGAACTTTCGCTACGTTCACGCATAATTCACCAGTTGTACCAACAAATGTCTGTTAATGGTCTGCTATTTGGAGGGTATGGCCATCTTTAAGTGCACCTATAAAATTAGCGATTATAGTGGATATTGTAAATCGGTTCATCATTTTTAATCACGTATTTTATGAAGGAGCGGTTTCTTTCGGCTACGCGATATAGCAATTGTTGGGTATAATATAGTTATAATATAGTTAATCGTATGCTCATTTCTCACTGGTCTAAGGAATACTATAAATCCTTCCAACTAGAGTCCTAGGAAGTGGCACACAATAAGTCTTAAATGGTCTGCATTCTGCGCAGGCAGAAAAAAGCATCCAGTGAGTGAAGTANTAGGAAGTGGCACACAATAAGTCTTAAATGGTCTGCATTCTGCGCAGGCAGAAAAAAGCATCCAGTGAGTGAAGTTCAAAGGTTTTTTACGGTTCTTAACATTGGGGACGTGAGAGTCGATGAGAATGACGCGAGGTGGATATGCAGCAACACCGGAATGCAAAGGTGGGAGAAACGGGAGGTCCCCGAGAAACTCCGCCGACCAGTGACATCGTCCGCTGCGAGTCCCACTTGCGAAAATCAGAGATTTTTTTCCTCGACGTAAAACTGGATGTTTATTTGTGATCGAAATGGTGAAAAAAAATGGACGTAGGGGATTTTATAAGAGAACAATTACTAATAACTCGCTGCTTGTCTGTCATACGGACACCGTGTTGAAGGTGCTCGGCTTCAACTATTATGCATAAATTCTTCGTTCTCGCATCATTTCGGATTCATAGTAATTACAGACAACGTACGATTATAGAAAATTTAATTTTTATGAGTTGATTAATATTTTTATGCTTAATATTCATTGTGTGTTATAGCTAGTTTTAAAATGTCAGGAGCATATTTATTTATTATTAATATTTTTCTGCCTTTTTTGNTTCATTGTGTGTTATAGCTAGTTTTAAAATGTCAGGAGCATATTTATTTATTATTAATATTTTTCTGCCTTTTTTGCAAGCAGGAAATAACACACCGTAAAAGTTAGATACAAAAGTATTACACAACTAGTAAATTGTAAAGTTTATATAATCAAACATTTGCAACAATATCTGTGAAACTGAAATTACAACACGAAAACGAAGCATTTGTGCATAATAGGCGAAGCCAAGCCAAGCCCTAAGCTGGGGCGCCAGCAGGTAACAGACGGNCGAAAACGAAGCATTTGTGCATAATAGGCGAAGCCAAGCCACGCCCTAAGCTGGGGCGCCAGCAGGTAACAGACGGTGTACCGGAAGTATGCAGTGAGGCCGAGCGCTCGCTAGCGAGGAGCATAACAGTTGTGAGTGAGGTCAGCAGCCCCGTGGCCGGGTCACGCACTGCCGTCGGCTGTTTGGGAACTACTCCAAGTGGCCTCGCGCCGTCTCGCCTGGCGACAAATCCCCCCACCACACCTCGGTCCTGTCCACCCTCGAACTGACCAGTCAAGTCAGCGAGTCACGAGCCCTTCACTTCAGTCTGATGAAGACTTTAACAAGTGTTGCAGTGGGAAATATTGGGTGGGGCAGATTTAAAATATCAAGGGCGCGATCTCCGTTGTTGAAAGGAGCCTTGGTACCGCGATGTATCAGCTTCGAATCCCTAGAAAGTCATCTACATGCCTGACGTGTACATATAAGCATCCTGTTGTAACATCCATGACAAATCAAAATACAATCAAAGTTTTCCAGTTGGCAGCATTTTGTCTAGGTTACATAAGTGCGTTGCAATCCCTTNGACAAATCAAAATACAATCAAAGTTTTCCAGTTGGCAGCATTTTGTCTAGGTTACATAAGTGCGTTGCAATCCCTTTGCAAACTAGTGTCATTAAAAATAATGCTGTAATTTATGCTATCATTAAATTAGCCTGCATTTACACATACATGAATGTGTGTGCCCGTTCGCATCCAGTGTACGCAACCATGTAATCGTGTAAATGTTGCACAGGAAGGTTATGTTTGGCCAATACTGTACACAGGGAAGCTCAGAACTCCATTATCCATGTGAGTAACTAATTCCTAAGGCAAACTTCTGCTAGACACTTGTCCCACTCAAGCCAGGCGACTGTCCCAGACTCCCAACCCTCCAGCTGTGGCAGTATTTATATTGTAGGTGCCCTGACCCAGAACCTTCTTCGCACCGCAGGTGTTAGCTGGAAGGCTTTTGCACATGCTCTCAAGTCGTCGACTCCTCCAGCAGGGTGGGGCAGTGATGTTAGTCCAGGTCATCTGTCAATCCTACCCCCACCGGCCTGGCGACGNGACTGGCCACGCGTAACACTATGCCCGGCGCAGAGGTCCGTCCGTAACAATTCGTTTCTGTTTCTACAAATTCTGTAAGCTCAAGCTGAAACAGAGGCTGGTGGTAAACTGTTGCAACATAAGCTAAGTACTATCCTACAAATGTACGCTCTTGTTTCGCGCAGCAGGAACCGATAATCGTTGTGAGTAGAATATAAATGGGAAGTCTGAGACAAGGGGCTGGGGGTCCGGAGCCAGAGCCGACATCATGCTCTGTCATTCTGGCCATCATGACCGCCATTTTGGATATCGGTGACTATGGCCTTGATCCGTTACCGTGAGCTTGATGACCTTAAGTCCCATAAATCTTTTAAAAAATCCCGAAAATTTATAAAAAAACTTAAATTTATAAAAATATTTTTAAAAAAATTTTAAAAATTTTAAAATTATTATTAAAAAAATTATTTTAAAAAAATTTACTTCCGGAGGTTTTCTCACCACCACCCTCGTTTTTTATTGGTTATTTAATAAGTAAATTATTTGCATTCGCTCGACCCCTTCCAGCTCCATTCGTCACCATACTACATCTGCTGTTGTATACTCCAATATTGTTAGACAAGCCCATATACACAGGGTTCGCTGTGCTTGACATGTTCAAAACTCTAATGTACAGTTTTCTTTATGACGTGATAAAGACCCGGTACAGAGAAGACCTGCAGCTCCTGTATATGGACACGGATTCGTTCCTGTTCGAGATTAGAAGCCAGGACTTTTACATTGACATGGTTTAGGACACAGTTCTTTACGGAGTTTGATACCAGGGGCTATACCACGATAACAAGTGTTTTTCGCCCACCAACAAGAATATAGTGGGCAAGTTCAAAGATGAGTGCGATGGGTTGATCTTGACCGAATTCGTGAGGCTACGGGCAAAACTGTATACATACAAATGCGGGGGGGAAGACACAAAACATGCCAAGGGATTTTAGAGATGCGTGGTGAAGCATAAAATAAAATTTGAAGACTTCATGGATGTTCTGAACAATCATATGAACATGATGGTGAAGGTCCACGTAATTCGCTCGCACCAGTCCTGTATTCGGAGTGCATCAACAACATGGCGCTACGATGGACAGATGACAAAAGCAGCTGATGGATGATGTAATATGCACTCTTACTTACGGCTATTATAATATATAGGTGTCCTCCGAATTTTGTCGTGCATGATGTTTGTACATTTTTGTATTTAGATATCTTCTGCATTTGGTTGTGTGTGATGCCTTAAAGATTTTTGTATACATATCCTCTGCATTTTGGTGTGCTTTTCTCCATTTTTGTATTATGTTCAATGCATGTTTGTGCTATTTCTGCACTTCTTTGTTTGTGATTTTTCAATATTTTCCGTTTTTGTACATGTTCTCCTCATTTGTGTGGTTTTTCCGCGTTGAATTGTAAGGTTTTCTGAATTTAAATTGTATCTTGGTTTTTTGGTGCAGAAAAAAAAATTTTTTTTTGCAAAAATTTGTGTCATTTAAATTTAATCCATCACTTGGAAAACACCTGCGCATCACATGCTTGCAGTTCTGGTGTAAAATAAAATTTTTTGATATAAGGAAAATATATCAGAAAAAATTAAATTTTCTCCGTGGTTACAAGTGTTTGACGCGCAGCCCGTCCCAAGTCGTGGAGTCATGTGCATGGTTAAAACATGTACACGGTAAGTTTGAGGGGAAGCGGAACGACATGATCAGCATAGGAGGCAATCACATCCGGAGACAAGGTAAGAGTGGCTGGTTGGGTACAAGAAGGAGGTGGAGGCATGCCAACTAATTAATAGACATGAGTAAACGACCGATTAAATAACCAATAAAAAAGGACGAGGATAGTGGTAGAGGGACATCAGGAAATGCAAGTTTTTTTTTTAATAAATGTTTAATAATAATTTTTAATATTTTTTTATAAATTTTAAAAAATATTTTTATTTTTTATTTTTTGGCATTGTTTAGATTGTTTTGGGTTTAAGATTATTCAAGGTCATGGACACTGTGAAGGTCAACGTCATGGTCACTGAAACCCAACATGGCGGAAAATATGGCCGCCGACCGACCGGAATGACAGAGCATGTTGTTGGCTCTGGCTCCGAACCCCAGCCTCTTGCCTCAGACTTCCCATTTATATTCTACTGCTGTGCATTCAGGGAACTAATGGCCGTGTCATAGTCGCCAGCCACTGAAACAAATTGCAAGTTCAATGACGTGGGTTACAAAGTTCCTTTCACACTTGTACTTCCACTGCCGTTCATTCGCTGCTGCCGTAATGATTACCTAGTTTACCCCGAAGCAGATTGTACAGGATTTGGTGTTTGCTTTAAAGGAGGCAATTTATAAACAAAACTTAAGTATATTTCGATTTGGGATCCTTCAAAAAGCACATTTAAAAATCTTTAATCTAACAAATACTCAATACTGTGTTAATCAGTAGTCTTGAAATGCACAAATATTTTTAAAAATCGATTTTATGCATATCAATATTAGTCACGGCGACGTTTATTTATAAATGAAATAAATGTACGTTAAATCAATAAGTAAGAACATTTTTTTTACATAATGTTCATGCAAAGGCTGGTTTACTGTGAGGAGATTTTTGTTTCCGTATACTGAGACCAACTTGCGGTATTTGTGTCTTGCCGAAATAAAAGTAACTGCATACGAATGTAGTTTTAGCACAAAAAAGACACTCACGTGTCGATACTTACGAACAAGGGAATCAAATTAGATTGTTAAATTTTTTTAATAAATAAAAGTACAATAGACACGAATTATTTTAGGAAAAAGTACATAAACACATTCCCGGGNACAAACGAATGTAGTTTTAGCACATAAAAGACACTCACGTGTCGATACTTACGAACAAGGGAATCAAATTAGATTGTTAAATTTTTTTAATAAATAAANGCATACGAATGTAGTTTTAGCACAAAAAAGACACTCACGTGTCGATACTTACGAACAAGGGAATCAAATTAGATTGTTAAATTTTTTTAATAAATAAAAGTACAATAGACACGAATTATTTTAGGAACAAGTACGTAAACACATTCCCGGGCAATATGCAGTATAATGATTTACATAATAATATTAGTTTTTTTTTGTGAAACTTCCAAAACCGATTTTTGATTGTCAGAACGTAACGTTTACATTGTGTAAGTTATTAGTGATTTCGTAAATGGGACTGAAACATAAAAACAAATGCTAAAGTCGTCACTCGCTGACATTAGCCATACGTCCAAAGTAATGTTAGTTTGGAGATGNTACAATAGACACGAATTATTTTAGGAAAAAGTACATAAACACATTCCCGGGCGATATACAGTATAATGATTTACATAATAATATTAGTTTTTTTTTGTGAAACTTCCAAAACCGATTTTTGATTGTCAGAACGTAACGTTTACATTGTGTAAGTTATTAGTGATTTCGTAAATGGGACGGAAACATAAAAACAAATGCTAAAGTCGTCACTCGCTGACATTAGCCATACGTCCAAAGTAATGTTAGTTTCGAGATGAAGTGGAGAGATGCACTCTAGGTAAAAACTGAGCAGCTCAATTAACCGTGGACCAAGTAGCTACCGCGTTCCGGTGACGGAAGTCGTGACCGCAGACCGTGAACGAGAACCAGTTTGGTCACGGTCAGTGACAGTTCCAGCACGGGCGCTCTGCAAAGTTCACTGCCTCGTCGACATCACACATTCCGAAGACGAAGTTTTCTTTCACCAGTGACTGCTAGCTACGCAGTCGTTTGAATATGCTGGTTCAAGGACAAGAAATCGTTTCATATATTTCTCAACACTGTCGGGAGTTTCAGGTAGGATTTTTTATTTCGGTTCCACTGTTTTTCACAATTACTTGTGAAAACCACAGACTTCCTGTCGTAATAAGGCAAAATAAAAACTTCCACATATGTAAAAACAAAATAATTCACTTTAAGAAGCAAATCAATTTTTTTTTATTGTAATGTCTCGCATATTATATCTACCATATTTTTGAACTGGAGGGCTTGTTAAACTTTTTTTGACTTATATTTGCCCATGCTAGTTTTAAAACTATTTTGGTGATCAAAATGGGATAGGTTTATAATGAAGTGAGTGTCAAAAAACGCTGAAAATCGATTTTCTTACTGGCTCTACTAGATGAGTGATAAGTAGGCTGTGACAGAAAAATGAAATAACGAATGACTGCCAAAGAATATTGGTCCTTCCAGCATTACATATGGCCATGTCGATCCACCATCCCACAATTCCCATTTTTAGGGTAAAAATTCACCCTTGGATGAAATAAACTACGTTCGGGTATTTGAGAGTGAAGTTTAATTAAAACACATATTTTACAAGTAAACGTAAGTCTAGTATGCAGTGGAATGGGGAATTTTAGTCCGCTAAAAGTTGGAGCAAAGTCAAAATGGGAATAACATTTCATTCAAAATCCGAGTCCAAATAGCTATCTAGCATGGCTAATAACGGTTTGCTAAGCTGCCGTGACCTCAAACTGAACTACTCTAATGCACCAAAACGAGCACAGAAAACCAGTTTGAACTTATTACACGTTTTCCACCAGTGAAATGATGACAGAGACAGCTCTTGAAGTCCCACTGCTCAGTGGCTTGCATGTAGAGGCGATACCGATACACTCGCGTGTCTTAAAAATGCGACATCATGAAATAAACGTGTAATTGAAACTAAAGTTTGAGGAAGTAGAAAACAGGGTATTAATATGCAAATTAATAGTATTCGAGAATGATTGCGCATGCCATAGACGCCGCAGCGCCCTCCAAACTGACACGTAAAAGCATGTAAATAGAGGACATTAAGGATATAGAAAAGTATTTTTTCATCGTAAGTGAGCTGTAAACGTTCATACTGACGTTAGAGGGGCCGCGGTGGTGTAGTGGCTTAACTACTCGCCTCCAACCTAGGCGAGCTGGATTTTAGCGTGTGGGAATTGTGCTGGACGATGTCGCAGGTCAGCGGGTTTTCTCGGAGATTTCCTATTTCCCTCACCCTTGCATTCCAACCCTGCTCCATACTCACCTCGTTTCACCCTCATCGGTTCTCAAGATCTCGATGTTAAGAGCCGCCCAAATCTCTCCATACTGACGTCAGAATGTTTCGTCGACGTGAAAGACACCTTAAGCACGTTACGAAGTTTGAACGGGGTCAAATGATCTACCCGAGTGAATGAGGATTTTCATAACGCAGAATTACTGTTCATATGGAGCATAATGCCACGACAGTGATGCGAGCGTGGGAGCAGTGGACTGAAGAGAACAGAATGAATCGAAAATCCGGTGCTGGACTACGAAATTTGACGAGATCACGGAATGACAGATACCTCATGTCCATGGAAGTGACGGGCCGTTTAGCTTCGTCTCAAGTGTTAGCAGAACATTGGAATACTGCAACAGGTCTGGCAGTGTCTACTTCTACGGTTTGACGGCGTCTGTTTTGCAAAGGACTGTGTGCATTCATTCTTTTACGGAGGATTCCCTTTTGTCCAAACCATCGACGCTCCAGGCTACAATTGACTCAAAACACACTCACTGGAGTGCAGAGTGGTAGCATGTCGTGTTTTTGGATGGGTCCCTCTTCAACTTGAATTACGTTTATAGCCCAAATGCATTCGACGATACCGAGATGAGCGCCATCTTCCAGAACGCATTGTCCAGCCTACCTCCAAAGTATTGGATAGATTAACCACTCTTATTTTGGAGGGAGAGGGCTATATTCTCTCAAACGAAGCGTTTTAGAGTGTTACAAAAACACGACCTCCTTTGTACATTTTGACATGGTGATCAATAATACATATTTAATAGCTTTAATAGCAGCATTAATAGCAAATAGTTAGCGCTACAACATTAACTGCGATTTGAGAGTAGCAACCCCTACTTTATTTCTGACAAGGAATGTTACTTACAATCACCTTTTCAGGGTTCCATATTCGTTTGCTGATACATTGTGAGAAATTATTTTATTTAATATCTAATAGTTCCTTGAATGTTTTAATTAAATGCTTGCTATTTTTCCATTCCGAGGGTTAATAGCAGATTTAGTAATCAACTTTGGCCATAAGTACATAATTTTTCTACCTGATTTTCCACACGGAATCACCTCTCAACCACTGTAACGCACTTACAAGAACTTGCCGTATGTTCTGTAGTACGTTTGTTTTGGACGTGCGAGTTATTGGCCTACGCCTCCTAAAAACTCGCCTTTCTCTTTCTGGGCATATAAAAGAGTCAACAAGTTGATCAGTTACACTATCTGTGGAGCCGAAGACACATCGAGAATCATACCAACAAAGCTGAAGAAAATTTTGCAATTTCACGAGAAATCTGTGTATCGCACACCAAGTTAGAAATCTTCAGTCTTGAACACCAATGTGAAGTCAGTCCGACTCTATGTTTATGAATCGCGTGAGATGACTCAGTGACTCACTGGGAGTCTCCACAGGGAGTCAACAACTGTATGATAATAATCTTGAGGGAATGGTGGGAACAAGTTATCTCAAACGGTAAACTGTAGTACAGGACCAGCCAGACACATACGACCCTAGAGATGTGTCTCAGGAAGTGTAAATGTACCGCCCTTGTAGCGCACCATTGTGTCGATAACATTCCCACACAACCCCTGGAATGTGATCCTCGTGGCCCGAGACTCAAGAGTAGGCCAAGACACGGCAGGAGGCGGAGTCTAGAAGCCAAAGGCAGAGAGATAGTGAACGAGATTTGCCTGAAGGTGGTGAAACAAACAGCCACCATAAGTGCATCAAAACTGTTTAACTTTGTGAAACATGTGGTTTTGCGACTTGTTTACCTGTACACAGCAGTTCTGTGCACGTCGGTGGTTCTTTGAACAGTAATCGGATCCTGAGTACCGGGCTACGTCTGCAAGTGATTAACAGAGATCACAAAAATTTCCGAGCTCAATGACCAAATACTAGACTTTACAGACTGTTTATATACTTAAGGAGGTATAATCTGCTCAGTGGCTACTAGTTACCGCCATAAAGTGCATAATTATTCAGGTTGGCTGCGCGAGGCTCTATAAACGGGTATTGTGTCTCATTGGTTACTGCATGCTGCATAAGCTTCCCTGACTGGGCTCCAGGCTCTGATTGGCGAACGGTGTTCCAATATTTTGCTAACCAATGCCGCCATTTTAATGGCGTATGCAGCTGGACTTCGTTGTCTAGGCGTCTGTTTCACCTCTGTATTCTGTGACACTGCAATACAATAATAATAAGCACACTGCCCCTCTTGGAGAACCTTACCGGGGCTTGTTTGTATTATATTTATTTATTTTAATAAACTATAAGAAACCGCTGCCAAAGGAACTAAAATTATCAACACAATTGAAACCTGAAAGTACACATAAAATCAGTATAATTGGGCTTGAGAATCAGGTGTGGGTCAGTGGCGACTCGCCTATGCATACTTTTGTTTTCTTCCATTCAGCTAGGCATACACAGCCCACGAGGAACCACGTAGAGGCTACCAGTTAAGACCTCGACCCTCCACCTTCAAATTAACATATTTACATAAAATATTTCATACACCTTTAACATAACAAATTCTCTAATGAAATAAAATAAGTGCAAAATGAAAATCACATAAGCAATATATTTAGTCTTACAGATTAAAATAGCACTAACGCTTGCATATACCAGTCCTCCTTCACTCTACCCTATACCCAATTTGGACTTTAGTAGTTCCTGTCCAGCCTTGTCAGTAAGAGTGACGCCGCCAGGGCCTATGCCTGCACTGGCCTCACCCGGGGAGGTAGTCCTTTACTTGTCCATCCCCCTAATTTAGATACCCTAACACCTTATGGAGGAACTGTATTCAAAGTCAATTCTATAATTTTCTACTATTTAAAATCATTATTTAAAATTTTCCTCATGTTATAAATTAACATTTAAAATATCTTATTATTGCTATATATATCTTCACAATACCATTTCGTCATTGTAAGTGGCCAGGTCTCGTTTACCTTTCCTAATTCTGTCCTTAAGTCCTCTATTTCTCATTCGAACATATTAAATCGATATCATAAATGGCTCACCGTTTTCTCTTCTTGTCCACAATCACATATGACATCATCAACCTTATTAATCCTTTTAAAATATTCTTTAATTTGCATACGTTGACATATAATATCCTTAACTGATTTATTAATTCATACTTTGCTACTGTACCAATCCTTTGAATCTTTTATAAATCTCTTAAATTCGATGTTCTCCTCTCCACTACGAAATTCTTCTCCTCTTCTGGTTTAATTGCCCCATAACTCTAGACTTTGCTTTTTTATTTATTTTTTAACTTCTTTTATACTAATTACTTTCCCATTACTTTTTTTCCACCCAAACCTTACCATGTTTTACTATCCTTCTGCATACAGTCTCTTCTTCCTCATATATCCCTTCTTGTTTTATCTTATAAATTATATTCTTATCTTTAATTGTGAATCTAATTGGTAATTGTTTGTTAACTACTATTGCTTGTATCTATGATATTGTAGAACATATGTTATAGATCTTAACTATAGAATTTCTTTGTATAGTTCTAAGTGTTCTTATAATGTGTGTATTGTTTATTTTTTACCATAAATCGTAGATGCATACAAAAATGTGTTTATTAATAAAGCATTATGTGTTACATACTGACTGTTACTATTGGATTTAATATAGTTACATAAATTTTGATATAATGTGTTACCTAATTATTTTTATTTTTTATTTTACATATTTTTAATGTGGCAGAAACGTCAGCCTATTGCCTATTTTTATTTATATGTGCATGTATTCTTAGACAATTTTCAGTGATTTACCTTGATACTTGATGTGAGAAGGTCTCTTATCCAATTTTCANTGTGCATGTATTCTTAGACAATTTTCAGTGATTTACCTTGATACTTGATGTGAGAAGGTCTCTTATCCAATTTTCATTCTACCACCATAGCTACAGTTTCCTCTTTTGATACTTCCAATTTGTTTTCACTTATCCATTTTCCTACTTTCCTCATCACTATCTCGGCCTTGGCCTCAATATCTCTCCTATTGTCTCCTTAAAATATTAAAACACTAACATCCGCAAATGCTACCTCCTTTACCTCATTCCAATATTTTATTAATATATCATTAAAAATTAAATTCCAAATAATTGGTCCCAAGACCGATCCTTGTGAACATCCTCTATTACTATATCTTACAATTTGAACTTCTCCCTTACTATATATAATTTTCCTATCTGACAAATAATTTAACGTAATCTTTTCCATTTCACCAACTTTTAGTTTCTTAATTTGTTCTTTCACTTTATTCCATAACAAGGTTGAAAATGCATTTGTTATGTCCATAAATATCAAAAGTACATACTTTCTTCTAGAACACATTTTATTTTATAGCCATTTCAGTCTATCTATCTACCTTTTCGAAATCCATATTACTGTTCTTACAATTTCTCTTCAACTTTAATTTTTATTACATTCAATGTAATCCTTTCTAATATATTTCCCATTGCCGGTAATAAACATGTTGGCCTGTACGAACTAGGTAACTCTTTTTTTTATCTTTACCTTTATAGATTATTACTAATCTTGCAATCTTCCATTCTTTAGGAAACTCCCCTTTTTATAACTTTCACTAGTTATTATCTTAATTTCTTCTTTTATTTCTTCCCGTAAATATTTTATTACCTCAACTGTTATGAAATCCATCCCTGGTGCATTTTTCAATCCACATTTATCCAAGGCTTGTTTTATTTCTTATATTTCAAAATCCTCTAACTCATTGCCTTCTCCGACTTCTAAATTTTATTCCACTTCTTTTTTATCTTCACCTGTAGTTTCCTCATTTGGCAAGAGATATTCTATTAATTTCGTATATGTTTCTTTTCCAGTTGCGGAATATTTCCCACCAATCCTTATTGTTACATAAATGTCCCCTGCCTTATAACTGTTTCTAATAATCTTATCTGCGATATTCCATTTTTTTTTACATTCTTCTTTAACAAACTAGCTTCGTTTTTTTAATCTTTGTATATATTATCAATTGTTTGTATTCCTTTCTCTCAGTTTTATATTCATCCTTGTAGTAATCCCTAGCTTCACATTCACAGCATTTTTATATTTTCTTCCTTTCCAAATTACATTATTTTTCTTATTTTTTAACTGTATTGTCCTCTACCAAGTTCTTTTNAAATCGATATCATAAATGGCTCACCGTTTTCTCTTCTTGTCCACAATCACATATGACATCATCAACCTTATTAATTCTTTTAAAATATTCTTTAATTTGCATACGTTGACATATAATATCCTTAACTGATTTATTAATTCATAATTTGCTACTGTACCAATCCTTTGAATCTTTTATAAATCTCTTAAATTCGATGTTCTCCTCTCCACTACGAAATTCTTCTCCTCTTCTGGTTTAATTGCCCCATAACTCTAGACTTTGCTTTTTTATTTATTTTTTAACTTCTTTTATACTAATTACTTTCCCATTACTTTTTTTCCACCCAAACCTTACCATGTTTTACTATCCTTCTGCATACAGTCTCTTCTTCCTCATATATCCCTTCTTGTTTTATCTTATAAATTATATTCTTATCTTTAATTGTGAATCTAATTGGTAATTGTTTGTTAACTACTATTGCTTGTATCTATGATATTGTAGAACATATGTTATAGATCTTAACTATAGAATTTCTTTGTATAGTTCTAAGTGTTCTTATAATGTGTGTATTGTTTATTTTTTACCATAAATCGTAGATGCATACAAAAATGTGTTTATTAATAAAGCATTATGTGTTACATACTGACTGTTACTATTGGATTTAATATAGTTACATAAATTTTGATATAATGTGTTACCTAATTATTTTTATTTTTTATTTTACATATTTTTAATGTGGCAGAAACGTCAGCCTATTGCCTATTTTTATTTATATGTGCATGTATTCTTAGACAATTTTCAGTGATTTACCTTGATACTTGATGTGAGAAGGTCTCTTATCCAATTTTCCTTCTACCACCATAGCTACAGTTTCCTCTTTTGATACTTCCAATTTGTTTTCACTCATCCATTTTCCTACTTTCCTCATCACTATCTTGGCCTTGGCCTCAATCTCTCTCCTATTGTCTCCTTAAAATATTAAAACACTATCATCCGCAAATGCTACCTCCTTTACCTCATTCCAATATTTTATTAATATATCATTAAAAATTAAATTCCAAATAATTGGTCCCAAGACCGATCCTTGTGAACATCCTCTATTACTATATCTTACAATTTGAACTTCTCCCTTACTATGTATAATTTTCCTATCTGACAAATAATTTAACGTAATCTTTTCCATTTCACCAACTTTTAGTTTCTTAATTTGTTCTTTCACTTTATTCCATAACAAGGTTGAAAATGCATTTGTTATGTCCATAAATATCAAAAGTACATACTTTCTTCTAGAAGTCTCAATTAAATCANATGTCCATAAATATCAAAAGTACATACTTTCTTCTAGAACACATTTTATTTTATAGCCATTTCAGTCTATCTATCTACCTTTTCGAAATCCATATTACTGTTCTTACAATTTCTCTTCAACTTTAATTTTTATTACATTCAATGTAATCCTTTCTAATATATTTCCCATTGCCGGCAATAAACATATTGGCCTGTACGAACTAGGTAACTCTTTTTTTTATCTTTACCTTTATAGATTATTACTAATCTTGCAATCTTCCATTCTTTAGGAAACTCCCCTTTTTATAACTTTCACTAGTTATTATCTTAATTTCTTCTTTTATTTCTTCCCGTAAATATTTTATTACCTCAACTGTTTTGAAATCCATCCCTGGTGCATTTTTCAATCCACATTTATCCAAGGCTTGTTTTATTTCTTATATTTCAAAATCCTCTAACTCATTGCCTTCTCCGACTTCTAAATTTTATTCCACTTCTTTTTTATCTTCACCTGTAGTTTCCTCATTTGGCAAAAGATATTCTATTAATTTCGTATATGTTTCTTTTCCAGTTGTGGAATATTTCCCACCAATTCTTATTGTTACATAAATGTCCCCTGCCTTATAACTGTTTCTAATAATCTTATCTGCGATATTCCATTTTTTTATTTTTTTACATTCTTCTTTAACAAACTAGCTTCGTTTTTTGAATCTTTGTATATATTATCAATTGTTTGTATTCCTTTCTCTCAGTTTTATATTCATCCTTATAGTAATCCCTAGCTTCACATTCACAGCATCTTTTATATTTTCTTCCTTTCCAAATTACATTATTTTTCTTATTTTTTAACTGTATTGTCCTCTACCAAGTTCTTTTNTTTTATATTTTCTTCCTTTCCAAATTACATTATTTTTCTTATTTTTTAACTGTATTGTCCTCTACCAAGTTCTTTTATTATTGCCTGCATTACTTGTTTTAATTTTATAATCTAAGTCACAGTCCTCCTGTATTATATTATTAAACCTTATAATGCTGTCACTAACATCCCCATCAAACACATTTTCCAACTTATTTTTAACATATTCTCTTACTTTCTTCCAATTTTCCACTCTCGCGTGTGTATTTTTTGTTGTTAAATAATATCAATATTTTCTTTCCCGTGGATGCTACCATAAGCAAACATATTTCCCCTCTTCATTTAAAATTACCAACTCATTTCTCTCAACTCAGTGTTCCACTTTATCCCCCCCTCCCCACCCCTAATATTCAATCTTAGAGAACCATAACTTTGACTTCACGTTAAAATCTTCTGCTACTATCGTACCTTCGCTCCTGATATTTTTGAATATTTTATATATATAATCTAACTTGGTTTCTACTTCTTCCAATGGTGGGCAATAAAGCGAAAACATCCTTATTTGCTGTCCATCGATATTTACCTCAATTANGTTTCTACTTCTTCCAATGGTGGGCAATAAAGCGAAAACATCCTTATTTGCTGTCCATCGATATTTACCTCAATTTCTACAATGTGACTGGATAAGTATTGATTTAATATTAATGTTTTTAACCTTTATCTATATATTATCGCTACCCTTGGTTTATCTTGTTTTTCATCTATTTCTATTATTCATTCTACTCCTATTTTCATAAATTTATGAAAGTACATATATGATTCTTGTATACATACTATGTCAATTCTTCTTTCATTTAATTCTCATATTATATCTAACGTAACAACTCTTGGTTTCTGTACATTGATCGGCATAAAATTTAACATTTCTTCATTATTAGGTGTTTCTTCGCCTTCCTTCATTATCCCCATAGTCCAAATTATGTATTCCTTTTTAACCATTCTTTTGCAGCCTTAAGATAGGGGAAGTTTATATATATAACTAAATGTCGTTTCCCTTCCTTTTTATCCCTATCACAATTAATACATTTAATTACATTGCTATTACAATTTTCCTCCCTGTGTCCTTTTTCTCCACATTTTCGCGCATGTACTATTCTTCTCTCTACGCCACTTTTATGTATGTCCGTAACGGTGACATTGTTTACATCTCATAGGAGAGATAAATTCTTTAACATTATGAGCAATCCAGCCTATGTATACTTTTTCCTTCCTAGTCAATATTTTCCGTATTCTTGGACTAACTTCCATAATAGTATTTTGTGTGTTATTCTTTCCTCTGTTTGAAAAACCGTTCTTGTTTCTCTTTCATAATCCTCTCTTGCTGATTCCTCCGATAAGGTTTGTTCATAAATCCCCATCAATATATCTTCTACCTACGTGTCTTTACCCAGGTCATAAATTATAATTTTTGGAAGTTTTTTCTTGACTCGGTCCACCTTTTCAGTCATTTATTTTCTGTTTAATCTCTTCTGCCATTTTCTTGGCTTGTTGCTCATTTGGTATTTCTACTGTAATTCCTCGAATTTTTGTTTTCATAATTCTATTATATTTGCATTTTCTTTATTTTAGTTATTCTTTCCAAACGTATTATTTTTCCAGACTTCTACTCACTTCTATAATACTCTCCAGATATTATACTCACTTAAATCACCCTATTTCTGTAAATTATAAATATTGAAGTAAACCCTTTGATGATGTGGTCGACTGCACTTTTCATGTTGTTATATTTTCTTTCTTCTTTCATCCCTGTTGTTATATCCATTTCCATTACGTACTTCTTTATCCTTGGCACTTTACACAGCACTGCGCAAATCCATTATTCGGGTCTTTAAGCTATTATTTTTGTCGCATTACCACTCCCAAGCAAAACTCACTACTCACACATGTCAGCCATGACATTAGATAGTAGTAATACTACTGTGATACTACAGTGGGAAACCGTGATTGGACCTAAATTTTATTATTATGATTATTATTGAGACAAACAATTTCAAAACGTGCCAAATAAGTAGTGGGCCAACTACAAAAGTAATAAAAACGTCTGATATTTTCAAGTCTAACTTGCTCCCAAATAAACCCGTTGAATTTTTCGTGTCTTTAGTAATTACTCATGGCCACAGCGGCCAGTAACAAAACAAAATCTGCAGGTGTATGCACAGTCTACTAAAAACCAACCTGCCGTCAGATTATTTCACGAAAGAACACTTCCTCTACTTATGATCCACCTGTGAGTAGAGATACATGATTTCCGCGAAAGTATGTCATGAACGATTGAAGTTCAAAACCCTCTAGTTCAGACCCAGTGTCGCGAATTGAGTTATTTTACTTACTGTGCATTTGAGGTGTCTGCCCGCGAATTACATACGTTCAGTACCAGGAAAATCAAAGTCCTATTGGTGCATTCAAGTAATAAAACGCCTTTTCACAAGGATATGTGGCCAATAACCAAAAGGGAAGCAGTAGGTGTAGACGCAGGGTATCGATGCTGAGATCATTTATCCCTNAGGATATGTGGCCAATAACCAAAAGGGAAGCAGTAGGTGTAGACGCAGGGTATCGATGCTGAGATCATTTATCCCTGGCTACAAGTTAAACCCGTTCAGGACAAGTGTACACAGTTTAACAAAGGGAGCTTAATTTTGGCACGTACTGTACCCTACGAGAGGCCAATGGCCAAATTATCTTCCTTGCGTGTAAATTATACGTAAACTGTGCTGCTGCCTTAGGCTATGATTGTTTCAAATTACTAAGGCTGAAAAAGGAAGTCTACAGTTCACTGGCTGTGGCAACGAAACAAGCGCAAAGTGATCTTACGTCTTAAGTACAGCGCGCATAAAATCTCCGGGCGTGGCTGGGTCGGGGTACGTCCGTGGGTAATACGTCTGCTTTAGCGTGCAACATTTTCGTTGAGAAATGAAAATGAAATGGAGACAACGAAACAGATACTTAATTCTCTTGACTTAAGTGGACATATCTATATAGGCTCTTTATTTTAACACCAAAACCTAAATCAGCGCGCTATAACAACGCAGTCGCGAGGTATACACTGCCCAGAAATTTTCGTCCGCACCCGGAATTGCCACCAGGCGCCGCGGACCCCCACCCGCGCCACGCGTAAGCGCGGCGCCAAGTCAAGGTCATGCCCGCATAGTATTCGTATACCCGATCGAACGAGGCCACACATACTTCTATTGTGTTGTTAGTCACGACGATATAGTGTCGGAGTAGATCTCCCTGCAAACGTTACATCGCTGCTTCCGTCTTGGTACACAATATCGTATTTTTCACCACCTCAAACCATAACGTTGGTGGGTCTGAAAGGATAAAGGGAAATTCCTAGTAAACAATATTAAACGCCTCAAGGTCACACCCGGCCATAAGGAAGCATTGCGACGGCGACGGGAAAACAGAAAGCTTCACGTGTGTTCTGTTCTGTTTCATCAGAATTGTAAGCTATGACTACAGGGTTTCAATACAGCAATATGTCCAGAAAATATACAGCATTTNTTCTGTTTCATCAGAATTGTAAGCTATGACTACAGGGTTTCAATACAGCAATATGTCCAGAAAATATACAGCATTTTCGCTATAGGTTAAAACACGGTTTTACAGAAGAATAAATGTAGTTAACACGGGCCTACTTACAACTGTAGATTTTGCTGACTTTTGACACTTTTCAAAGAACACATTATTATTTCAGTAACCAAATTTTTGAATGGGCAACAAAATATCGACTTTTATTTTTGACTTGAAAAAAGGTTTACATTAAAATATTATATAAGTTTTTTTTCTCATTATAATTGACACAACTGCTTACAATGAGACCCGTATGAAAACTAGGAAGCCTTAAGTGAGGCATGTAGCTGCAGCTGTAGTGAGCTGACATAGCTGGGAAGAGACAGCTGACTTGGAGCTTCAGAGCGTGGTGTGGCGGTGAGCCTACCGGAAGGAAGTGGCAGCCGCAGGGAACCGGAAGTGGGCCCTGGACGGGAACTTGGCGGCCCCGAGGTGTGCAACCCGCGGCTGGGGTTCCTACTCACTTCCTGCGCCCAACTTGCGACTGGGGACGGTAACACCATGACCGGACACACTGCAAATGGCGCCCGCGCGAGCCGACAGGTGTGCGGTAGCAGCCATCTTGGATGTGTCGGTTTCATTGCCATAACTCTGCCTAAATATATTCGATGTCCCAACAAAATAAGTTTTCCAAAAATTTGCATTGAGAAACATTTATGGCCAAATGTAGGTAATTCCAAGATGACGCCTAATTACGCATTTGCAATTACATTATGGCATGTAAGTTAAACGGTCGTGCACGGTAAGGGTAAAGACGACGGACCTACGTGTTTACAAGGGGCTCAGAACCACCTGGTAAACGACTCAGTTACTGTTGANGTGACCGGACACACTGCAAATGGCGCCCGCGCGAGCCGACAGGTGTGCGGTAACAGCCATCTTGGATGTGTCGGTTTCATAGCCATAACTCTGCCTAAATATATTCGATGTCCCAACAAAATAAGTTTTCCAAAAATTTGCATTGAGAAACATTTATGGCCAAATGTAGGTAATTCCAAGATGACGCCTAATTACGCATTTGCAATTACATTATGGGATGTAAGTTAAACGGTCGTGCAAGGTAAGGGTAAAGACGACGGACCTACGTGTTTACAAGGAGCTCAGAACCACCTGGTAAACGACTCAGTTACTGTTGNGGTAAGGGTAAAGACGACGGACCTACGTGTTTACAAGGAGCTCAGAACCACCTGGTAAACGACTCAGTTACTGTTGAAAAAGTCGCAGAATACTTCAGAATACAGAAGATAAATGGTGGCGTATATAGCTAACTCCAGCCCCACACGCCAGCAAAATGGCCTTTTTCAATTTTTCTGAAGTCCTGCTAAAGTTATATTTCCAGGATATTCCTTCGCCTCACGCAAAGAGAACTAAACCTAGTCTTGAAAATTGCACCAAAGGGACAGCGCATCGCATTCGTGCACACTCACTGTAATAATATTTTTCCTAAGAACTATTTTTTATCAGGCAGTACCAACACTCCTACTTTCTCTCTGTTTTTATTCATGTTAATTATAAATGAAATATTATAATTTATAAATAAAATACAATTAAAATTTTAATTTAGCCAAAAATAAGGTACTTTTATCTTGACAGAAGCGATACATAATATATTTTGGAAACACCCAAGCACGTCATACATGGAGTGATTTTTTTCTCGAAGGTTTTAATCAAACTGTGTGAAGAAACCGCGAATAGACTATATTTTCCGCAACGTGTAACTGCCACTTTGACACACAAGGCCCGTTTCCAGAGCCTCACGCAGCCGACGAACGACGTAGTGCGTTTATATGAAAGGAACCGGCACGTCATTTAAGTTCTGTTTTCTGTGACTGCGATGTCGTAGGCTGTGATGCAGACACGACATGTCCAGCCCTTAGACTACAGATGAGGTAGCCAGGTCCCCAACGTTGACGCGCCCATCACCAGTACAACTGCCAAAGTCACGTGGTCAACAATGGTGAAAGTGTTTCTTTACATTTGAATCTTTAACAGACCAATAGTTTTATATGAATTAAATATTTTAAGTGTATTGTATATATATATATCCAATACACTCAAAGTATTTAATATTATATATATATATATATAACAAGGTTAGAGTGGAGAAGAGAGATTTGGGTGGCTCCTAACATCGAGGTCTTCAGAGCCTATAAGGGTGAAATGAGGTGAGTACGGAGCAGCACCGGAATGCGAGGACGGGGAAAATGGTAAATCCCCGAGAAAACCCGCCGACCAGCGGCATCGAGCAGCATGACTCCCACATGAGAAAATCCGGGAGCGAATCGAACCCGGTTCACGTAGGTGGGAGGCGAGTAGTCTGACCACTTCACAATTTCGCCCCCATAACAAGGTTAGAGAAAGTTTAAAGTATCTCAATTCACTTACATACAGCTATAACCTCAAACCCTATCCACGTTATTATTGATACTTCTATTGGCAGGTAAGCAGTCCAATGTCGGAACACGGAGAGTGTCTCTCTGCTCAGCTCGCATGCGCTCTTTACTCCATTTTCATCTCTACAATCCGGGCCTGCCTAGAGAGAACTTGCCTTCGAAAACCCGGGCGGGAAAATGACGCCACCCTGAGCAGGATGGCTGTGCCGCGATACCCACTACACTTACACTGGTAAAAATTGTAGATGGTTAGAATATTTTATAAACTAAACTTTGCTTAACGTTTGTTAATACAAAACGCAAGTTGCGTCTTCGCCACAAAAGCGACTTTTGCATTGAATATAACATTATTTGCCCTAATCAACCTCCCATTTTGTCGAAACATTAACTTCTTAATCCCTAGAAAAAGTCGTTCAATTCCGGCATGTTGCAGAATACTTAAAATCATGATTGGTGCTGTTCTCGGCCAGAAACTAGAAACAATNGTCGTTCAATTCCGGCATGTTGCAGAATACTTAAAATCATGATTGGTGCTGTTCTCGGCCAGAAACTAGAAACAATACGGACATAGCTTTCCCGTGGGTAGCACAATTGGCAGCTGTTGACAAGTCAGAATTAACTAATGGTAACTGTTGTTCAGCAGACAGTGAACTGAAATGCTCGAGCAAGCTGTAATCCACAAATATGTGTATCTATGTTGCTATTACACAACAGAGTAGACAAGTACACAAAGACGAAATGGCGTGGCGGTTCATTTGATGTGGGCTTACCCATTCTCGTATTGGCTGCGCGAGGCATGGAACGGGTCTTGTGCCTTATTGGCTGCTGCATGCTACGAAATGTTCCCAATTGGCTGGGCTGCCAGCTGGCGAGTAGGCTACCTTGCGCTGGTTGGCGAACGGTGTTACATGTTGCAGGCTAGTGACGCCATTTTGCTGGCGTGTGCGGCTGGAGTTAGCGGAATAAGCGGCTGTTTCGCTTCTGTATTCTCGAGTACACTTTGTTTCCACTTTACCCTTGCGTAATTTGACGCTTCTTGGATAACACTGAGCCAATAATAAACACGCAACAAAATGTAAGCCCTATCATCACCTTCTTCGGAGAAGACAAGCAAACAACGATCATCTTACATGTATCTAATTTATACATAAGACTGTGAAATCTACCCTACAGATCATGACCCTCGCAAATTTTGCAGGTCTGAAGCAATATAGCAGTCGAAATTGTTGTCATAAGCTCCATTGTGTAAGTTATAAGCTGTTCACGTTAAAGTGACCACTTTTTAAAGCGCTGCTTAAGATGTAATTGTATACACATTGTATATCCTTCCGCCATATGTAAAATTAACATTATCATGCGCCTGATTACTTTATTCATGCATCGGTCAAGATAAACTGTGTGATTCTTAGAAAAGTAAATATTTTACAACTTTGCTCATTCTTTCACTTTTATGCATTAAAAAAAGAGAAATCAAAAGAAATAGTTTCAGTATTCACGAATGTTTACCTAACTTTTTTTAATTCAANGTCGTTCAATTCCGGCATGTTGCAGAATACTTAAAATCATGATTGGTGCTGTTCTCGGCCAGAAACTAGAAACAACACGGACATAGCTTTCCCGTGGGTAGCACAATTGGCAGCTGTTGACAAGTCAGAATTAACTAATGGTAGCTGTTGTTCAGCAGACAGTGAACTGAAATGCTCGAGCAAGCTGTAATCCACAAATATGTGTATCTATGTTGCTATTACACAACAGAGTAGACAAGTACACAAAGACGAAATGGCGTGGCGGTTCATTTGATGTGGACGTACCCATTCTCGTATTGGCTGCGCGAGGCATGGAACGGGTCTTGTGCCTTATTGGCTGCTGCATGCTACGAAATGTTCCCAATTGGCTGGGCTGCCAGCTGGCGAGTAGGCTACCTTGCGCTGGTTGGCGAACGGTGTTACATGTTGCAGGCTAGTGACGCCATTTTGCTGGCGTGTGCGGCTGGAGTTCGCGGAATAAGCGGCTGTTTCGCTTCTGTATTCTCAAGTACACTGTGTTTCCACTTTACCATTGCGTAATTTGACGCTTCTTGGATAACACTGAGCCAATAATAAACACGCAACAAAATGTAAGCCCTATCATCACCTTCTTCGGAGAAGACAAGCAAACAACGATCATCGTAAATGTATCTAATTTATACATAAGACTGTGAAATCTACCCTACAGATCATGACCCTCGCAAATTTTGCAGGTCTGAAGCAATATAGCAGTCGAAATTGTTATCATAAGCTCCATTGTGTAAGTTATAAGCTGTTTACGTTAAACTGAGCACTTTTTAAAGCCCTGCTTAAGATGTAATTGTATACACATTGTATATCCTTCCACCATATGTAAAATTAACATTATCATGCACCTGATTACTTTATTCATGCATCGGTCAAGATAAACTGTGTAATTCTTAGAAAAGTAAATATTTTACAACTTTGCTCACTCTTTCACTTGTATGCATTAAAAAAAGAGAAATCAAAAGAAATAGTTTCAGTATTCACGAATGTTTACCTAACTTTTTTTAATTCAATGCTAAAGTCATGGAACTGCTTTCCCTCCGTATTTACCAACTTTACTGGGCCCACGCCAGTCACTGTGCCCGTTAAAACATATGCAGCTTGGGGCAGTGACATTTTTCGAATGTTGATTTCAAAAGTACTCAATCAATTATGAACATTCTATACTACTATATGTTGATAAATACTTTTGATATAAAATGTTAATTCCTGGAGACTGGAATAGTTTGCAGGTTTAGTGCTCTGTCAGCTGGACCCCACGGTCATCTTTACATCCGGGCAGTCGCTGTCTTCGCTCTGACCGGAGCCTTTATACTGTTACATGCGCATGGGCGTTGCCAGATCCGTCAAGGATGGAGGTCTTCATTAAACGACAGAACTTAATTAAATTTACTTATTTATTTGATGTGCAATAAAAATATACAGCTATATCTTCCATAGTACTCTCTGGAACTAATAAACTACTTCTGAATATTTAACTATATTAATCATTTTAACAAATAAATAATCGTGGTAAAAAGCAATGTAGTCTAATACCGGAATTCAGTTCAGTTGCAAGGATGTGTAATTCTCGCGTGATCTCCCATCTCAGCTGGTAATTATTAAATGTTATTTTAACTAGGAAATATTAACGTCTCGACTGCTGTGCTGGCTGCTTGCTAGTGAACCTAGTAGCGTATAGCAAGTGTCCGGTATGCTGTGGATCAACAGGGCGGTGTTCAGTATACGAACGGACCTACAAAACTGTCGTTTGAGAATCGGCGGGTGTCGGATAGTCGCATGCAGCTTATCTTGAAGGCCTTATCGACTAGAGAGTTTTAAGGTTATTTCACAGTTTAAAAACATNGGATAGTCGCATGCAGCTTATCTTGAAGGCCTTATCGACTAGAGAGTTTTAAGGTTATTTCACAGTTTAAAAACATGGACACAAATCATAAGACATACCAGTAAAACAGTCAAACGACAAGAAACCTCGTACGAAATTGATTCACAATTGAATATTCATGAATTATTTTTAAGCAATGAAAGTTTGTGAAGAGGCTGACGTCAGCTGGCAGCGTCGGAAAAAAATGTTGTAATGTTTTGATAATTTTTACACCTATAAAATTTATTTTAAGTTACAGATTATGATATTTTGTTGAAAATTAACAGTGACTTAAAACAGTTGGCAGTTTTTTCCTATTCTTTAGAATTTTTTTCTATGATTAAACGACAGGTAATTTATTAACCCACTGTCACTTGCTCATTGCTCAAAATTTACATCTTGCGATTTCTTCTATTCTGCGGTATAACTATTGTACCTCCATTTTAAATTAAAAACTTGGTAGACAATTGTATACTCTCCTCTGATTGGCTATTGCGCCACCACTCCCTTCATGCACTGTATCAGGACGTTTCATGCATGAGCAGTTGTGAATCAACAAGTTCGAAATACAGGCACTGAATTCTTGTGCACTCGACGTACGTGCTGTGGTTGCTGTTGTGCTTTAGATTGTTAAACAAGCTTCATAAGTGCTGTTGGTGTGGGCGCGGTGCAAGGCTGCGTAGGGGACGATGACCTGAGTGTGGGTTGACGTCGTGATTGATGAGAACCAGGAACACAACACCATGTGTTGCACTCGGCGAGGAATGCCAGGTCCCACTGCGGCACCTCATCCCCCCTTCTGCCACGAACCAACAACAGCTATCCACAGGCCGTTCGCCCGTCATCTGAGCCGGAGCAGCGACTTCTTTCCACAACCCACCCCCGGGATCGCTGCTAGGGGGAGGGGCGGTGGCAGCCCGATGTGGGTTAATTTTTGCCCGACCTGCTGCCGTAGGGTGTAAGTAACCTAATCAGGTCAACTGTGGTTCCAATTACTAGAGAAATTTTGAAGATTCGAACACGCTGATACTCGAACTGTAACACGTTCCCGCGAGCCCAGCTACTTGTTACAAGTCGCTACAACACCCGCTGCATCAGTGTTCGCGTGTTGTAGTACAAATACGAATCTTTCCTGGGCCGTTTGCCACGCCTCGCTGTCCCCCTCCTGTCTCCTGCCACCTGCTGAAATCTCTCTACTCTGAAGGTTATTTATCGGTCTCAAAGGGTCTCTGTGACCCACCAGAGGATTGCACATTTAGTTTTCTTCTATTTTATCGGTGGATTGGAGAACTCTAGTTTATTGTCTTTCGTGAGACGGTATTGTTTTGCGGCTCTTCTTATAAGTAACTTAACCAAAAGAACTAAAGGCAATAAATGTGTTGCTGTTCGTACCGCAGCTAAAAATATACACTTAACATTCTCAGTGAAGTTAATTTCACACATAAAATCGTTGGATTTTTAATATAATGAGAAATTCCAAAAAGGATGTTTATTTAGACCACGTACATTTCAAACTTCCTGAAAGAGCTAAACGCGATAAATACGTCGCTATTCATAAAGTTCACAATGTAAACATTTTCATCGAATTTAACTTCACGCGTAAAAAGCGTTGGATTTTCAATAAAATCAACTAGGGTAAATAAAGGGAGGTATTTTTAAGGCCACTTATGTTTAAAAAAGTTTCGAAAAACATTTTTTACAAAACACACAAACTTACTGTTCACTTCGTAATTCCTAAACACGTGGCAACCCATGGACGATTTCTTCACTAAAATCACTTTTGTCGGCCAATGATACGAAATAATTTATTTGCTGACTATTTCAACTAACAAAACACTTGAGCTGTTTCTGGAAACCAACAAATTTTAACTACTGAACATAAATACGTTGTGTCTCGCGCTTCGTGATGGTTAAGCACACAAGCAACCCTTTTACGAAGTCACAGACATATGTTGATATTTTATTTCACTAACCGATAAGAACTTCCGGGAGAACTTCCGGGAGCAGTGCTGCACGTTATAACTTGCAACAGACGTTCAAGGTCAAACCTGTTTTCGGATGTGTTAAAGGGATCTGAGGTGAGGAAATTAAACTACTTGTTGCATAATACCTTTCATTAAGCACAATACACATACTGAACATGACCACGAACATCACCATTCATACAACCAACTTCCTAAAAATCCAAATAGCATCACCTAGTTCAAACTTAAGCCTACGACGAGAAAACAATACTGGACAAGGAGAAATTCTAATAACAGAATTATTAGTAGCAACAAGTTCATTAATTGCAAAAGTCTTAACACGACCGTCATGCACCTAGCAGCAGTTACTCGTCAAACTCGATGTAAGAATGGAAATTTGTTACTGTATTTAATTACTGGTCCATACCAACAGTTCGCTAAGTAGGAACCAGAACTGCATAAGAGTTTGATAATATTTTTTTATGCTTTATATCGAAAGTGGGAGGGGAGGTTGGAAGTATGGGGTGCCAAAATATTGTTAACTTACACTTGAAACGTATTAAGGACCAGTCCCACCACGTTTAAATGTTGTTGTGTAAACACAATAAATATTTCTGTACTTGTTACGAACAATTCTTTGGAAACTGATTGTCAAAGATTTCATTGTAACTGTACAGCTGAACTATTGTATATTTGCAACTGGTTATTTTAGAAAACATACGTTATTGTTTATGTAGCTCAATGTTTAAAATAAACTTGATGTCTATAACACCTGCTTGTTAAAATTTTACATAAGTTTTACACATTCCACTCCAGGGTTTTGTGGAATTTACTCCAATTGGTTTATAGTGTTACAAAAATATATTTTTTAACTAAGTTTCTGAACAATATCTTGTGCAAATACAGAAAAAAAGTTACAGTGTACACACGGTAGACAGAAAGTAGGAATCAAGCAGAAATTTTATAAAAGGCTCAGTTGAACTCCAACAAACTATAGTGTAAACTGTGCCACGTTACGCACTGCAATAAAATGGCTGTATGATGAAGTGTTAAATTGCCTACGCCGTTCTAAATATTTATAATAAATAGGTCAATCTTACTCATCAACGCAATTGTACCTATTATCGCGGGTGGCAGGTTAAACTGTAACAGCATTTTCATGTTTATTTATTTTTAAATTTTCTGTGCAGAGATGTCGGTGAGTTGAATGACAGCTAAGTGTATTGATGACGCACAATTCCGTGGGCCAAGGTGAAAAAGGTATGNGAGATGTCGGTGAGTTGAATGACAGCTAAGTGTATTGATGACGCACAATTCCGTGGGCCAAGGTGAAAAAGGTATGCTTGTTAAATGTTTGTGAAAATCTGTTGAGATAGACGATCGTTTGTAATGATTCTGGTCGAAGAAACCGTTTTTAGATCCTGGTAACGCTTAGGTGGAGATCAGGCCATTAAGGAAAACTCATTTGAAAGCACGTTATTTCCACTACTTTGTTCCAGGAAAAAAAAAAGGATAACCACGGGGACTTAATCTTATGCCGTTAAGAAGTCACTGATGCATCGGACAAAGAAGTAAAGAACGAATCGTGACCATTACGTCACTGCACGAACAGTGACNAGATGTCGGTGAGTTGAATGACAGCTAAGTGTATTGATGACGCACAATTCCGTGGGCCAAGGTGAAAAAGGTATGTTTGTTAAATGTTTGTGAAAATCTGTTGAGATAGACGATCGTTTGTAATGATTCTGGTCGAAGAAACCGTTTTTAGATCCTGGTAACGCTTAGGTGGAGATCCGCCATTAAGGAAAACTCATTTGAAAGCACGTTATTTCCACTACTTTGTTCCAGGAAAAAAAAAGGATAACCACGGGGACTTAATCTTATGCCATTAAGAAGTCACTGATGCATCGGACAAAGAAGTAAAGAACGAATCGTGACCATTACGTCACTGCACGAACAGTGACNTTAAGAAGTCACTGATGCATCGGACAAAGAAGTAAAGAACGAATCGTGACCATTACGTCACTGCACGAACAGTGACGTCACCCTCTATCTCAGCTGTCTTGGCCCTGCACCTGGTATGATGGGGGTTTCTAAGGGGAATCCCATGTACAGTATTTTTAACGCCTGAAAGTCACGTTTGGTCATACGGAAGCATTGGGGACGGGCACTCTTAAGGCCCGTTCCACAATGACACGGATGCGGATACGGATCACGGAAGCGGAGCTCGTAACACACTCCGTATTCAATCTGCAGCGAGACGCATGCGGACGCGGATAGCGTACGGGTACACGTAAGAAAACTGGGAAACTCCCAACTCGTACGTGTCCGTGAATCCGTGTAGCCAATAGGAATCGAGTATTTTGTTTGTTGATATTCGTTTTCGAGGCCATTGTGGTATACACGGCAACAAGTGCGTGGATTTGCCGTGGCTGTTATCATTTTTGTTTTAATAAATAAGTGCACACGGTTTGGCAATAGTATTTACGCGGTGTTAAACACTGTAAATATATACTATGTGAGATGTGTACATTACAAAACTTATATCCGTAATTTGCCACAGCTGAGGATTTTTTTTTTCGTAAGTTGCAAGAATGTGTGTTTATTTGTATTGCAGAATACACTGAAGAGCCTAAAAAAAACTGGTATAGGCGTGCGGATGCAAATAACAGAGGTATGGAACCAATCAGAGTAACGCGATGCGGTCGGCNAAAACTGGTATAGGCGTGCGGATGCAAATAACAGAGGTATGGAACCAATCAGAGTAACGCGATGCGGTCGGCAGCCCCTATATAAGACAAGCGTCTGGCAAAGTTGCTAGATCAGTTACTGCTGCTACATTGGCAGGTTATCAGGATTTAAGTGAGTTTGAACGTGGTGTTATAGTCGGCGCACGAGAGATGGGACATAGCATCTCCGAGGTAACGATAAAATTTGGATTTTCGCGTACGACCATTTCACGAGTGTACCGTGAATATTGGGAATCCGGTAAAACATCAAATCTTCGACATCGCTGTGGCCGGAAAAAGATCGTGAACGAACGAGGCAAACAACGACTGACGAGAATCATTCAACGTAACAGACGTGCAACCCTTTCTGAAATTGGCGCAGATTTCAATGCCTCCTGCATACCTTCAGACATTATTCGAGTCCATGCCACGTCGTCTTGAGGCACTTCTGCGTGCTCGCGGGGCCCTACGCGATATTAGGCAGATGTACCAGTTTTTTTGGCTCTTCAGTGTAGTTAAAAATTCTTCCCGAGTTTTCCACTTATAACGCTTACGTGTTCCGAGTCCGTTATCTTACATATCCGTGCATTGTAGAACGGGCCTAAGAGTGCGGTATGCATTCCTGGTACGCTGAATTTCTCGCTAATTATACCTGTTACCGCCAGGATATTTTTACACGCGACGTAAGCCAATATATTAAACTACAGCTGTCACGTTGTAAATTTCTGCTATATTTTAAAGGCAACCTTCTCTGTCATGCTGGATTATTGGTTTTTCAAGCTTCTTTATGTTTAAAAAAAATTCATAGTATATTCGCGGATTCTTTACACTTTTTGAATCAAACATTGGAAAAAAATTACCCCATGTATGACGCGTTTGGTTTTTTCCTAAAATACTACTCTTAACATAAATTTACCTTATTTATGGTTATGTTGATCTTTTACTTATATTCTATCTATAAATAATTATATTTCATTTATAAATAATATGAATTAAAACAGAGGGAAAAATAGGTGTATAGGTAATGCCTAGTAAGAAATAGTTCTTACTCGAAATATTATTACACTGAGTGCGCACGAATGCGGTGCGTTGTCCCTTTGGTCTAATTTTCTAGACTTTGTTAAACTTTGATTGCATGAGGCGGAAGAATATGCTGAAAACAGAACTTTCGCAGGGCTTCACAAAAGTCGGAAGTAACCGTGAATGGACTATAGTTATTGACCTTACACAGCATTGCAGACATAACGACTAAGCTACTAATTCGTATTTATGTCATAATATAGATTTTGCCCAATTTTGGCAGAATTAAAATCGTGATGTAATTATTAGTTCTTAATCACCTTGTCTTATGTGTACTGCTTTATAGAGTCAGTAGTTAGCTGGGTATATGGACACTTTCGGAATTATCTTTTTTAAAAATATTAAAAGCTAAAAAAAAAATATTTTTATAACCATTTTCACTATTTTTTTTCTCTTTGAATATATTTATATTTGAAAAGTAAAACGTTTCAGCTGTTGATAATTGTTTTTTAACTTTCCTTGAAAAAAATGTTTTTACCCACAACATTTATGTACTGAGATACGCGTATTCGCGCAAACACTGATTTTACACACTATACATTGCAAGGGAATGCCCTTAATGGCGGGTTGTCAGGCGATCCACTCACACATCGTTCAAACACCACTGCCTTCCGAGAAAGCAAACACCGACTCTCCTGGCCTTTTGTCGAACTGAACTAATCAGCAGGGGCGACTGGTTTCCGCGAGAATACTTACGCGCAGGCATCCTACATGCACGTCCCCAGCTTTGTTTTATTATCTAGCAGCACGTCTTTGCGACAAGGCGATCTCTTACTTGACTGAACCAATCATAGATTACGTTACTCAGACACAACGTCTGCGATTGCGTGGGCAGACACCCATCACACGTTGAAATAACACATCTCAAGTGTTTTTGAAATACAACTAGCCAGGTAACAATTTCACGAAAATCAGGTGTCTCGAGTGTGTCTACTATCGGTAGAGACACCTGGTTACCGCAAAAATATTTCATGACCAGTGCTGTTCCAAAACACTTTAGCTTATATCCACATTTGTGACTATATGATTTTGACAGCTATGTACTATTCGCCATTTATTCACACTTTTTGAACCAAACCTTTGAAAAAACACCCCGTTAATGACGTGTTTTGTTGTTTCCTAAATATGTCAAGTACCACAAGCGTTTTATTCTTGTGTTAACATAAAGATACCTTATTTTGGGTTAAATTTATCTTTTACTCATATTTTGTCTATACCTTGTAATATTTCACTAATAACTAATATGAACAAAGACGAAAAAAAAAAAACAGGCGTGTTGGTAATTCCTAGTAAGAAACAGTTCTTATGCAAAATATTATTACACTGAGTGCGCACGAATGCGGTGCGTTGGCCCTCTGGTGTCATTTTTAAAGTTATTTTTGCAAGAGGCGGAGGAATATCCTGGCAGTAGAGCTTTAGCATGGCTCCAGAAAAGTTGGAAGTAACCGTGAATGGAATATACTTGTCTTCAATGTCTGTCTGAAAATCACAGTCGTGCAGTATCGGAAGAACCAAATTCTGATAGGCAAATTCAACATGGTATCTACTATACTGGAAAAACTGGAAATACTCTTAATTGTGCTGGAAACAATTTTTCATACTATAAATACCGGAATCATACTGGAATTTCAACAATTTTGGATAACATACTTTAAAAAAATGAAAATCGCCTTTAAATAGAACATTTTAAAATTTTTCTACAAAAAACTTTTATTGATTGTTGCAACAACTCTCAATTGTTAATTCAAATTGTTAATTACGGCAAAAGTTCTTAATTGTTAACTCTCAACTCTTAATTGTTGAAACAACTCTCTTGCAATTCAAAGGAGTTTGCAGGCAATTCCTTGCTGATGTGTGTGAATATAATTTTCAGAAGCCCTCTCATCTACGTGTTTATCAGAGGTGTCGCTTGCTTCACTCCAGCATTAATGACCAATCAATCGATCAACAATTCTAGGATAACTTCTAATTTGGAGGTATTAATGGAGACAAATCTGTTATCTAGTGTAGGTGCTGATTTAAAATGTTAGTACATACATTTCTTATCAAAAGTGGTGACATACCTCAACACTTTTGACCCAAAAAAAGACCGGTTGGACCACTTCCTCAGTTCTGTGCATTCTCGACACAAAGTTGCTGAAAATTGAACTACTTATAAAAAAAGGTTCTGGTTTTATTTCATGGCAATGCAGCCGTGGAACGAGGTTTTTCTATAAATGAAAAATGCCTACAATAAAATCTTCATGAGAATAGTTTAATTGCTCAGTGTGTGTGGTATATTATGCAGTTACTGCTGCGGAGGGGTGTGACAGCAGTCAGTGTACCAAAGAGGATGATACATGCAGCCAAAATGCATCATCTTTGAGAATTGAAGCATTATAAAAGTGAAAAAAGTGTCAGGTTGAGGAAGCAAAAAAAAAAATCTGCAGCAGAAGAAATAAAAAAAATTGGAGTTGAAGAAACGATCTCACTTTCAAATGACTAAGGAAGGAGCTTAAATAATAATAATAATAATAATTCTAAAACTGAAAAAAAATATCTTAGGCTTAGCACCAAACAACGAATAATGAATAGTGCTTGATTTGATGTTAATTATTTAATTTATAATGGCATATAAAGAGTATAAATTTGTAATGAGACAGTTTGAAAGAAAATGAGTTGTAGGGTTATACCGTAAGTTAAGAAACAGTACAAATAAATTGTTATATAAAGTTGTGAAACTAGCATAATGATTAAATAAATATTAAAAGTTGCAGAATTTATGCAAATGCAAAATATTTAGTGTGCTATTGGTTTGTTACAAAGGCTCTGTAATATTGCATTTGAAGAATGTTAAAATTTGTGTAGCCTAGTTGTAAAACAATAAAATTGGCTCTTGGCCACTGACATTTCACAATGGTAAATCGATACTGTAAGTTTCCTCCGAATCATACTGGAAACATACTGGGATTTCACATCTCCAAGTCAGCAGACGCCTTGTTCTAGTAAGGGAACGTATGGTTACAAAGACACGCGTCTAATAACCGCAGTGCAAACTGCAGGTATGCAAAATTTTAGCCTGCGGAGAAATGTTTTCACTAAAATGATTCGTTCAGCAAAGCAGCTATTACATTGAGAGCTACGCACGTGATCCTCGCTTATTTCGTAAAAAAATCGTCCCCTTTGTGAAAGCCGTGGCTGGCCCCATTCAGGTTACTTCCAACTTTTCTGAATCCCTGTTTAAGTTATACTTATTCGTTCACCTTATGCAAACAAAGCTTAACTAAGTCTAGAGAATTACATCAAAGGTACAACGCACCGCATTCGTGCGCACTCAGTGTAATAATATTTTGCATAAGAACCCTTTCTTACTAGGTATTACCAACACAACACACCTGTTTTCTGACTGTTTATATTCATATTATTAAGTATAAAATAAATATAATTTATAGATGAAATGTAAGCAAAAGTTCAATTTAACCAAAAATAGGATACTTTTACGTTAACAGAAGTATAAAAGGCTTGTGATAAAGGGCATATTTAGGAAACAACGAAAGACGTCATACGCGGGGTGATTTTTCAAAAGTTTGGTTCAAAAGTGTGAATAAAACGCGAATAGACTATACGCACGCTGTGTTCACTACGCGGAGGAATATTTGACTCTCGACGATGTTTTCAAAACATCACCGTGTACGGGCATGCGCAGATAACCCGCGCACGGAAGCCACCACTCGTCAAGTCATATTGAATAGTGTTTTCTTTTTCTTCAGCCATCCAACGTATGTAGCTTTCAGTGTGGTCAACAAGTGCAGCGAACATGGTCAACATAGCGAACGTAGCGTAGATCCACAATGAAGTTGATATGGAGCGCTTTGAGTTAACTTTGAGTTGTCGTTATGTTCAAATCGCATGGCATTGTATTCACCCCGAATTGAGAGTGACGCGAAGGTAAATCCTCCGCGCGAGAAACTGACCCAGGTTTTGCCGATCAAATTCAATGGACGATTTTTTTCTTTTGTTATATCTGTATTCATTTTTATCCCTACGAACTTCCGACCGGATTGTTTATAGCGTATTGTGCTACGATCGCAACAGACGTTGAAGCTAGCAGTTTCGTTGGTGTGTGTTTGAACGACAAACAAATTTACCATTTGAAAAACTAAGTAATTAAAGAAAATATGCGGGTGCAAACTGACGTTATTTCATGTGAGAGATGATCGTCACATTTTTATTCATCCAAGAGAAACTAATAAATATTAATATTATTTTCTCCCGGACGAATAAAAACGTGTTGGCAATACCTCAAAATGTAGGTATTATAAAATAGATTCAGGACGCCAGTGCCCGAGTACCGATTGTTAAATATCCCTGATAATTAATATTTTGTGTATATGATATACTGTATATCACATTACATGTAATTTGTTTGGCAAAGTTAATTAGGTGCGTAGAAACTTGGGCTCCCACATTTCGAAATTTCCGGATTTTCGGTGCTATATTTTGAAAACTATAGTCATTTGATTGCAAATATTTACATTTACATGGTCCTTAAATAAGTATCTTTTTGACAATTTAATAAAAGATGATCGTGAAATATGGCGTTTATGGGGTCGGCTCCATGCACTCGAGTCGAAGGGTGTAGAGAGATGGCGCTGGCGACTCGGCGCAGCGGGACGGGAACTCGCTAGCTGACCCGGGGGGCAGACGTGAGGGACTCGACCTCGCCGCACGAGGAAAATACAAGAGCACCAGAGCCTCCCACTTTCTTCCGGCAGAACACGACCTGCCGCGTCATTCACGGCTCATTTGGGATTTCCTCACGGCCACGCGCGCTCGCTTGCCGCGGCAAAACTCGGCTCGCTTCTTCCCGTAGCGACGGCGGTTGCAACAATCCCGTCGGTACCACATCCGCGAAGCCTACTTACATCTACGAGTTCAGCTGTTGCGAAAAATAAATCTGCTGATGCATGCTGTATCTAAGATGATATGGCACTTGTTTCGTTATCGCAACCAATCGAGCTATGGGCAGAGAAAGTGCAAAATCGCGAACATTTTTTGAACCGACGTATTTTCGATAACACATAGATGATGGTTTATCGCGGGAAAAGTTTACTATTTGCTAGGATTCAACGCACTGTACACATGTCACGACAGTTTTCTTTTCTTATTGGCTGCCATGCATTTATGAAGCTACTACCCCATTTCACTGGGCCAATGAGGATTCTGATACTGTTAGGCAGAACGTTCGTGATTGTTATGATAACAACTTAGCGGAGTCAGAACCTTGATCATCCAATCATAAAAGGATAAACTAGCTAGAGTGTTATCGAAGATATGTTGACTCAGAAAAGTTTTGCAATTTTCCATTAGCTATATCGACAACACTCTAATCGTTCTTTTTCGTAGACCTATCATAAACGTTTAGCTTTAGAGTTGCAGAATCCTCACTGGTTCCAGCAAACGAATAGTACCCTTATACATGCATGATAATCGGTAACGAAGGAAAACTGCCGGGCATGTGTACACTAGGCTGAATACTAGCAAACGGTTAACTTTCCTCCGATAATAACTCTGCATAAACCGTGCTTTAGTTTACTGTTTTTCTCTACTCATGCTGTGAGTTAAACATACAGGCCCAGCAGGTTAAATTGGCCATATGGTCATTCGTTACAATATAAACTATGTGGGTTGCAAGAATACATGTAAAAGAGAACAAGGGCGTAAATAATTTCATAATATTGATAATGCTAAGGGAGAAAACCTCACGAAAATTATAAAACCGAAGACCACGCTAAAATTCTACAGCAGTGATACGTTGGATCGAAACCTAAAAATCTAGGGGGAAACGTGTAAGTGCGTGGAGGGGGGGGGGGACAACCAGAATACTGTTTTCTGAGATTTGTAGGACAGGGAGAGAAATGCTGAGATCAGAATAAGAGGAATGAGCTAATAACAACACCACTGAATCAAGAGCTCTAACAATGCTTAAAGCAAGGGAATGAGGCTGTAATATAGAGAGGATGGAAGATAACAAACGTTCCAAAATATGCGGTCAATGCGAACGTCTGGGGGCCACAAAACTCTGGAACATCCAAAACCAGACGAAAGGAAAGACGACGTGGTGTTGGTGGTTATTAGGGCTTCCTGGCCAGTGGAGTCCCGGTGCTCGCGAAGTGCGTCAGAATGTGAACGAGATTTCTACTTGCGATGTCGGGGGCGGTGATGAAGTGGTCATACCACCCGCCCCAACAACGGCGGTTTCGTTCTCGCCGACGTCACTCCTGCATTTCCGCGCACGGGAAACCCGGCGGACATTGTGTTCTTTGAATGATTCTCGCAGTGGGGGCGAGCACTCGAGTGGAAAATTATTATGAACATACGCTATTGGAGTGCCATGTCGTCACCGCTAACCCAGATGATGACATAAAAGCATATGCTGGGAACAAACCAAGATTGCCTGTAATCAACAGATGTTATGAAAATGCATACAAAATTTCACAAGAAATTGAATCAAAATTCAGTTAAATAACTAATTACGACTGCGCCATTGTTATGTTGTCCTTATTGTGTTGTCCTGCAGTTTTTTTCCTTTTGCGTTAGTGCGTTTTTTTTTTTTTTTTTTTTTTTTTTTTTTTTTTTTTTTTTTTNATTGCCTGAGCTTGCAAACGGTGTGCAGAGCTTCAGCAGAAAATGTTATATTAAAAAACTGTTCAACGTATTTCAGGGACGTCTGCTTACGAATAGTACCCACGTTAAGAAAACAGACGCCCGTATGCAATTTTTAGTTCCTCCATTTGCCTATAAACAGTGTTTTTTTTTTGGAGTGGAATTTGTTAAAACGGGTTTTTTCGCGAACATTTTTAGGTATGATATTTACGGTACAAAATCTTCAGTGTAAGTTGTTATTGATCGTACGCAACCCCTTCATTTTTATTATTTCATCATAAAATGATAAGTATCACAGACGCGCGTTGCTGATGGAGAGACTGCGCGCCAGTGCCTTGCGCGCAGAGGCGATGAGACAATTGACTTGTGTGCCCTTAATGCCCCTGCGCTTCTAGGGCTCGGACGCGCAAAATACCTTCAATCATGCGGCCACCTTAAGCGACGCCTATCACTTTTGGCATCCGTGAATATCGGCAAATAGGCAAAGACATCTGATTTTCAAGAAAGGATTTTACTATTAGTCTTACTTCAAAACAGAAACCCAAGTCAACTTTCGTGAGTGGACGATTGTAATTGTTACGTGTCTTCTGTGTCAGCCCGCGAATCACAGACGTTCACTATATGAGCAACCTAATGATGATTGGCCAGTGAAATAGTAAAATGTCTCCATAAGGACACGTGGCCACTGACCGAAGGAGAGCTGCATGTGCGCACAAGAAATATTGAAATCTAGCCTACTAGTAAATCTCTCCGCGAAAATCACGCGTCACAAAAAATAGGCGTAGGTTTCTATTTGTTTTTAGGTTGGCCCGTGCCTCCTCCCGACCCCTTCACTGTAAAAAAAAATCCATACATAGTTTTCTGTACGACAAAGAACCATTTCTTGGAGGCGGTTTTGTTTACAGCAACGCGATGTAGCTTTTAATACAAAGAGAAGGTTACAGAAACATAAGTTTGCTGCTAATAAATGTTTTATTTATACGTTTTTGTTTTATGGCAATATTACACTTCTTTATAGCAAAGAAATAAACATTATTTGAGCTGCTTTTGTTCACAGTTAAGAAATATTACTTTGTACCGAAGGTAACGGTTTAAAAGTTTTCTGTCGTACATTGCAGTTTTCGCTACGTAACAGTTGTCCCAACGCAAACGTTCATAAATATTCTGTTACGAAGCTGCAGCTGAGCAAATTTATAGTCCTCCTGCAGACGTTTAGTGTCATTATGAAGTTCGGTGATTCTCCACACCACTAATCTCAATTCTTCCCAAGAGGTGGCTTTGTATTCTGACCCATATTACTACCTCGGTAACATTTCTATCAAAAGTGGTCGGAACGGATCAAGATATAGTGGTCGTGCGGTGCAGGGCGTTAGGTTGAAAACACAAGGTATGTGGTTTCGAATCTCGGAGCCGCTCAATTATTTGTGAGTATCATTTTGAAATATTTGTTACTTCTCCCTTATTTACAAATTGCGTTTGTTTATCAGAACAACAAATTTTCTTTACAGTGTAACTGACATTGCCAGCGTCTGCTAAACTACTGTAACGTCAATGCAAGATTATTATGGTAATTACTATATCGATCAAACAAAAATTATGTTTGTGGCTAGGTTACTTTGCAGTGGTTCACATTTAAACCAATTTTTCTTTATGGCAATAAATTATGTGTTGCGGCAAAGAAAGCATTTTTTACAGTGTTGAAATCCGCCACTGGTGAGAGATGTTTATCAGTCAGCACGTGCAATGGCAGAGAGTACGTCTCAGGCCATACGATAGCACGAGATCAGTGGCGGACCTAAAGGCCCATTAAGGAGGGAGCTACATAGGGTGGGGCACTGTGTATTACGTTCAAACCACGTTCTTAGCAGTAAGCATTAAGTTTTAATGCTGCATATAAATGTCAGTACTAAGTCTACAGTCTATCGTTAATACGTTTTAAAATGTAATGTTACTGTCTATTCGCTGTTTCTTCACACTTTTTGAATCAAACGTCTGAAAAATCGCCCCATTATCACGTGTTTGGTTGTTTACTAAATATGCCACGTATCCCATGTGTTAACATAAAAGTGTCTTATTTTTGGTTAAACTGAACTTTAACTGATATATTATCAATAAAATGTAATATTTCAATTATAATGAATGAAAATAAAAACAGAGAGAAGATATGTGTGCTGGTAATGCCTAGTAATAAACAGTTCTTAGACAAAATATTATTACAGTGAGTGCGCAGGAATGCAGTGCGTTGCCCCTTTTATGTAACTTTCTAGACTTGGTTAAGCAATGTTTGCATGAGGCGGAGGAAAAGCCTGAAAGTAGAACTTTACGTGGGCGTCAGAAAAGTTGGAAGTAACCATGAATGGAATATACAGCCTCCTGCCAAGGCGAATTGGGTTCGATTCCCGGCGGGGTCGCTCCCGAATTTTCGCATGTGGGAATCGTGCCGTACGATGCCGCTGGTCGGCGAGTTTTCTCGGGATCTCCCATTCCCCCCGCACTTTCATTCCGGCACCACTCCATACCTCACTTCACCCTCATCATCTTTCGAGGCCTCGATGTTAAGAACCAGCCAAATATCTCCACTCCAATCTCACAAAGTTTGTACCTAGAATACAGCATGATGACACTCTTTGTCGGTAAAGTTGGCAGGATTGTCCATGCCCTAATGCCATTTTAAATATGCGATGTTAAAATTTATGGCCATTATATTAATTTATTTGATTTAGTTTTGTTTGTTTGGTTTCTTACTGTCGTTTACGTTTCTAACATCCCCACTTGTTAGACGCATGCGTAAAGTAACCAGATTGGTAGCAGTATTTTTATTTTACACATGTCAGAAAAATACACAATATGCATACCAGTAGTTCTTAAGCACGGCTTTCAAAAGTGGTCAGTTGACCGTGAACTACTTATATTTATAGTGCACTGTTAACAATGTATTTGTTTCAAGAATAATATTGTATCAAGTGTAAAATCAAGCCTAAAGGGAGGGACTCAAGACACTTTAGCCGTATTTTGAATCTGCCACTGCATAAGACGCAGAATTTTCTGACCGGATGGACGAACTGCAACGGAAACACAACCAGGCCGACCGGCTCTCTCTCTGTCTCTCTCTGGCTCGGCGTCAAGGACCTAGCGGTTATGACCGTGCCAGCCGGTCGTACTTGCGTCTCTCAAGCCAGCAGCCTAGAGCACCTGCGCCAACATCTCACTTCGTTGCAGTGCTAGCTGCTGTAGATTTCTTTTTTATTTTCATAATCTACTTTAATTCGGAAGTCCAGGTAGTGGTGCTACCTAACTGCGTCTCAGTATACAGCCCGGTATACCTAAGCGTGCAGGAAATATACTAACTACAGGGCACGTACATAGCGGCTTCACTGCGATTAGCAAACATGGCCGCAACTGGGACCCTTTTAGCCATCCATTAATGGATAATCTACGAAAAAGGGTAGGTATCAGGGGGAATCTGCACAGACACCGTAAAACCTCTCCACAGAAAATAATGCCGGAATTGCCTGCAGTTTATGAAGCAGAAAGAATATTTCAACCAGAAAAGGAGATGAGGGTTGCAACACCTGCTGATATTACAACTGATGGTTACGATCGTTCACCGATCATTGATGGCGCTCAACATCTCATCTAGCACCGCCATCTGCATATGCGACAAACCGTGAGGCGCCACACTACAGGATTTTCGCATTTAACTCAGCGCTTTCGGAAACACTTCTTAGCATCTACTTTCCCACCCATTTTATATCCTTCCGCCGCATGTGAAGTCAACACTGGTACCAACCTGGTCACTTTGCGCATGCGTATATCAAGCGGAAACGTTAAATGTTAGGAACGTACACGTCAGTAACACACCAACTATAGCTCGTGCGTGCATAAAACAAACACAAACCAAACCAAATGGATTTAATGCCCATAAATTTCAGCACCGCAAATTTAAAACGACGTTATGGCATAGATTAACATTTCCTACAATCCTGCTAACTTTACTGACAACGTGCCAGTCACCATGTTTGATAAAATACAGGATTATCGTGAATTCCAGGTACAAACTTTCTGATGATTATCCGTTAGGGAAAATTAGATAGAAAACGTAATATGTCCTATAACATTACGACCTTAAACATTTTCTGAATTAAAATTAGTTATGTATTTATAAAATATCTGAAACTGCGTGAGATGAAATAAAAATGTTGTGAATAGTGTTAGTATGTTTATTATATCTGTCGTCTGTGAACATATGGGGGGTGATAACATCATCACACACGGGTATTACACGTCTGTTGGTTAATAGCATGGCACCCCTTAATTTCCTAGTGACGGGCTATGTTATCACCCACCAGATATTCGCAGATGGCAGATATAAAATCAGGCTACCACTATTTATAAATGTATTTCTTCATCTCACGTAGTGTCTGACATTTTGCAAATAACTAATTTAAATTCCCAATTTTTGTATTGCGTTTTCTACCTCATTTTCTATAACGAATCATCTCACACAGTTTGTACCCTGAAGTTCGGGATAAACCTGTATACTTTCTTTTATCAAAAGTTGATTTGAAAACTGCTCGGAAAACCATAATCGGCTTTACCTAGTGCGCGAAGAGCTTCACAGAAATTCGAAAAGTTACCTCCAACAAATCTCGCACGTTGCAGGAATTATCTTGAATCCCTTACACAAAACCAGAAAACGGCAACATCACACTGTTGTATCTTACAATTTACTATGGGAATGTCTAAGAATGGTGTATGATAGAGATCCGAGGTGACCGCTTCAAGACCAACTGCCGCACACTGCACGACAGAAGCACTACGGGCCGCCAGAGGCCCTATTCTTTAACTCGAGCATGCTTGAAGACAGTCACCGAGATTGTCTTTATGATAAAGAGGGCCATAACGATGATTACTCCTAACCGTCTCTATGTGGTATTCTGTGAGACACATCTTTATTAATATCTTTGTGCAAAGATGTACTTTTGGCAACGCCGCGGGATGTGTTCTGAAATCAACGATCTGCTTGTTGAATTATTTTTTTTTTTCTGTTTTTACAGAGTGTCTTGTGTCACCAATGTTGGTATTATAGAGAATTCCCACTATAAATTTAATTTAATTCTTAATACATTTTCGAATAATAATTCTAAATTAAATGTACTTATTTCTATGGATACAAGACTTCAGATGGCATTAGTTCATTTTGAGCATCGCGAAACAGCAGCACTGACCCGTGCACGAATCCGTCATTTCGTACTTACGTTAAAGTGAGAGTATCACAAGCGAGTTATAAAACATATTTCTTATTTCGTACACCATTTATTTATGCGGAAATATAACAGAAGATAATATTTCTCATCTTGGGGCATTTTAAAGCATTTTTTTTCTGTAAGACGTGTTTGCTAGAATTAACGACAATATGTTGGCCATTTTATCTCCACTTTCGTTCGTAAAGACACCTTGTTGACCGGTCTTCATATAAAGACAGTCACGAGACATTCACAAGACCATCATGGAGACATATCGAGATACAGAATACCATTTCGCCTCGTTAAGATAGTTAAGCGGTAAATTTCTTTAAAGACAGTAAAAAGCTACAGAATAGGGCCGCACAGGAATTCTTGCGCGGAGAGACGATGTCGTACGTGATAGCGCGACACTGTAGCCCTTATCACTCTCGTTTCCAAGCCTCCAACACGCATGAAGTACTGTGTTTCTATGATCTCCACTTTCAAACTTAATCTATCACCAATTCTCTATTCAATCATTTATAGAACTTGCTCGATAACGCTTGGTGTGCGATCGTTTGAATGGAGATTTACACAACAGCAGCAGAGATCCCGTTCTGTGTTTGACAGAACGCGCCTTAGTTTCCATCACAGTTTCTCTACTTGTGTGTGAACATTAATGTAGCGACGCAGCCATAACAACAGCATAACTGACTGTCGCAGTCTATCAAACTGCAAAATACACAGCAACATAGATTCGTTTTCTATAATTATTCCACCATTTCTGGCTTAGAAGAGCTTCGGGCATTTCACGTGATGTTTTCTTCAACACAGTGCCAGCCAAAATGATGACTCCATTCCTCTTGTTTCTGCGTTGAAACTTGTAGGTGAACATAAATTGTGTGAAGACGAGATGAAAGTTTTGCATGTAGTTCCATGTCTAAAATTCACTCGCCACTCACTTCTTGGTTAGGATATTTATTTTAAAAAGGCGGGTAGCTGGAAACTGGGAACAGAAGAAATGCATATCCTTTACACAATAAACTTTCTGACGTAGACGCTATACCAAATGGCATGCAAAAGTTTCCGATTTTCCACAGAATCATCGATAACTAAATAGTAATGGCTGAGTATCAAAATACTTCCTAACATATGGCAACGATATGCGAAGCATAATGCTCACAGTGGCTCATCTAATACATTTTTTCCGAATTGTTGGTTTAGATATAGATGCCATTAGATCTTCTTAGAATATTAGTTGCGTTAAATTCATAATTTATTATTCTTAAAGGTTTTTTAAGCCTTATATCTCAGTCTCAAGTCAGTGGCTCGTGATCTATGTGTATTTTTACATTATGTTTTTAATGGCTTAGGTGTTAATCGCAAGCCTGTAAACTGCTGACAACTGCGTTATAATAAGCTGGTGTGCAGTCTGTTTCAGCCGACTTCAGCACATGTGCCTATTGATAGTACACTACTCGAGACGGTACTGTTAGTTAATAAGTTTAATGACATTTTGTTTAAATAAGCTTCTGGCACAAGCAACATTGAAGATGCAATAAACTAAACTTAATACTTTGGAATGTAATAAAAAGATACCTTTACGTAATATGGTAAGCATTTAAATGAAGATGACAATAATTTTATACATAAATTTTATTCACTGGTCTTTTTAATTAATGCAGTAAATGTTTAATTTGACCGTTTAAGTCAAAGCAACAAACATATTTGATTACGATAACAAGAGATTTATACAGCTGCCTGCTCCCACCGAAATGGACCAAACACACTTCCGCAATTTGAATAGTGACGTTACAAGAACATAATTTTGCTGAAGACACACACTTTCAACGTATTTCTAGAAACCATAAAATACAGTATCTGTTGTTCTTATTTGTAAAAATATATTATGAGATAAATTTTATTATTTTATCATTATTTTTTATAATACACCAGGGTATATTTACACAATCAGAATCAATATCACAACCGTTTTTCGCCCATGTTTTTTGCTTCGTTATGCCTACTTACTTCATAACAGATGGAAATTCATACAGATTACGTTACAAACCAATATGAACGAAAACTTATACTGTATTTAAAAACAGCTTGAAATGTACTCCAGAACAAGTAGCACTGGATACGATGTTTTTTTTTTTTCATGTAGGTTTGTTGTCGACTGAAAAGTCCTCAAGTACGTGTCTTGCAAACTGTGATCCCAAACGTGATTCAAATGTACACGTGTTTGGAGTTTACCTTGTCCTAAAATTTATTGGCGAAATTATCATTGCCCGGTCAGTGGATTATTTCTAGGGCAGCCCGGATACTTTCGCGAGTAAATCTGACAGAAGCTAGACTTCAAACATGTCTACACTTCCGTTTCCTTTCCAATTGGATTACGACGACTTAGACACGCCCTGGACCGACTCTGAGTCAAATAGAAAATTGGGGAGAAAACAAGGACAGAATCCCGANACGACGACTTAGACACGCCCTAGACCGACTCTGAGTCAAATAGAAAATTGGGGAGAAAACAAGGACAGAATCCCGAGCCACCATGGCTGAGGTTAAAATGGCCATTCTCTGGGTCACTGGCCAAAAAACATGTAGCTGAGGCTATGACGCACAGGTTTCAGGAATTTATCCTACGATTCGTCGAAACCATGAAGTTTTCTTAGCCGTAATTATTACATGTAAAAATATCAATTGTATCGTTTTCATATAAATAATAAAAGCTACGTCACTTTGCTGAAAGGAGATAATTTTAACTTAAATAAATGCAATGAACTAGCTGATGATAGCTGTCTAACAGCACACAGAAAAGTTTATTTTCATATCTTAAAAAAAAAAAGACAAATTTACGTGTTTTTTATTTTTACCTGCCTCTAAAATTTTTGAAAAATAATTTACACTATGCGCGTTTTAAAATGAATTAAAGCAATGTGTTAGAAATGTCCTTGTTTAATGATTTACAGTTGAATTTATTTTTGTTTGAGTGACACAAGACTTTGAATTGCGCAGAAACTTTTGGAACCGATGAATTTGCTATTTACAGGATATGAAAATTAAACAGTACGTAACTATTAGAGGTTTCGCCAGCCTGCTGTTATTTTGCGCGTATGAGGCCTCGGAGCGCGTGAGCTGTAAGGCTCACTCTTGCTCGCTCACCATTCGCCTCGTCCGCTCTACGCGCAAGGCACACGATTGGCATGCAGTCTTTCCGTCGACAGGGCACGTTACTAACGATACAAATATGACGAGGCGTCTAAAGACAACTCTGGAGTTTGGATGCACAATATTTAGCAGCAAAAACTGATTCTGAAGACATAGGTGTGGTCAGAGTTGGCCAGTGTTTTGGTAATGAGTGGTGTCATTCTGAGGAACCAGGTGCTAACACCTTATTGTAACTGGCAAAGGCTAGCGCAGATGTATCTGCGATGCTTCTTTCAATGAGACAGTAACCGATCTTCCTCTAGTACAACGAAACCATCAAACAAAACGCGAAATGTAGTGTGCCTCACTCTATTTATCATGTGTATGGGGTGGGGGTCGTAAGCCTCAGGGGAGAACGTTTTAAGGCAGTTACCTGGTTGTGAATTTGGTATAAGAAAATGCATGTTAGTGAAATTCCGTTTTTTTTTTTACTTTCCTGTTAAGGCTATATATACCACCGGGGATTTTTTTTTAGTAGAAATATATGTGCTTCTTTGCTATCGAAACCTTATGTAACATTAAGGCGCCTGTTTCCTGGAAAGATAATAAAAATTAATAACAGTTAAATTAAAAATTACTGAAAAACAAATTGTTATATTTGCCTTGATACAGAGTTTGAGATTATCATTTCTCACACTTTGATTTTTGTTTCAAGTTTATATCTTTAAAATTGGCTTCAAAAAACCTGATTTCATTAACATGAATTTCCCTATACCAAATTCTCAACCAGGCAACATCCTTAATGCATACTCGACCACCACGTGGTCATGCCTATGTTTGGGGACACCCGCATGTAGCCGTTTTCATAACCCCAAAAAATAATTACTGGAGTTGAAATAAGAACTTGTCTTTGGGCACGCAACGTTTCTTGAATACTTTCCGTGTTTAGAGGCCCCTACAAAATATCCCACCTTTCTTTAATCACGTGTTTTATACCGAACCTCTGCAACGCACTTAGCACGCCTACCTGGAGCTTTTTTCCGCGTTTGAGAATGAGAAGCGCGGGGGCGATAGGTCCTTTCTTCCACGCGCATCAAGTGCGCCATCGCCGCTAAGCGCAATGCTCTGAACTGGCGTGTAGTGTTCTAGTCACACTGCGTGTACCTATGGGACTTCCAGCAGTGACCCTATTATTTTATTGGTGGAAAGTCTTCAGGAAGGTTTAGTGCAAGGCCCTTGAGTAGTTTTGTATGTATCTGATGTGTATATTTTGAGATACGGCGCTTTTAAAAAGCCTATTCTTAGCCGTTTTCGAGTACTTTGAAATTTATGTTTATAACGTGTGTGAGATTTTGAAAATACTCAACAACCGTAGTATTTTCGTAGATCAGCACACTGGACGCACGTTTGGTAGTTTCTTGGGAAAATGTGNTATTTTCGTAGATCAGCACACTGGACGCACGTTTGGTAGTTTCTTGGGAAAATGTGTATTTGCAAAGCAGTTCAAGCACCAGGCAGGCGGGAGCCTTAAGGTGGCCGCCTGGGTAGACCACCGAAGAGTATGCAGAGGTTCAGTAGAAAACATTTGATTAAAAAACCGTCCAACGTGTCTGAGTGAGGTCTGCTTACGAATAGCCCTGGTATAACCTTTACCTGGTATAACCTTTACCTGGTATAACCTTTANCTTAGCCGTTTTCGAGTACTTTGAAATTTATGTTTATAACGTGTGTGAGATTTTGAAAATACTCAACAACCGTAGCATTTTCGTAGATCAGCACACTGGACGCACGTTTGGTAGTTTCTTGGGAAAATGTGTATTTGAAACACTCTGCAAAGCAGTTCAAGCACCAGGCAGGCGGGAGCCTTAAGGTGGCCGCCTGGGTAGACCACCGAAGAGTATGCAGAGGTTCAGTAGAAAACATTTGATTAAAAAACCGTCCAACGTGTCTGAGTGAGGTCTGCTTACGAATAGCCCTGGCATAGCCTTTACCTGGTATAACCTTTACCTGGTATAACCTTTACCTGGTATAACCTTTTAATATGTATCGGCCACCAGGAGGGGAGGTTTTGTGAAGNCTTTACCTGGTATAACCTTTTAATATGTATCGGCCACCAGGAGGGGAGGTTTGGTGAGGAAAACGCCGGTTCCGCCGGGAACTTGCTTACGAATAGCATTTAAGAAACGTTAAGCGTCTGTATGCGTTTTTCAGTTATTTCATTTTTTTCTAAAGCATGTTTTTGTGATAGTGAAAATGGCTCGAACGGGTGTTTTCACAGTAATATTTAGGTATGAACATTTAAAAAGTAATAGGGACGTGCATAAAACCTTTATTTTTATTATTACGTCATAAAATTGTAGGGTCTTTGCTGAAAGTCTCATAGAGGCGTGTTATCGACGGCAAGACTGCTGCGGTCAAGTCACGAAACGCGCATCTCCGCTACTGAGAGTTGATGCGCATGCCTCGGTCGCCCCTAGCGCTCCCGCACTTTTAGGCCTCAGACGTGCAAAATTCCTTCAACCAGACGGCCACCTTAAGGACACCATCAGTTTTAACGGGTTACTAAGGAGTACACGAGCATGCGAAAGTTACCAGGTGACTCACTTTCAGGGACTTCCCGGCGATCTCTACCCCGCATCGCAGGACGCAGTGAATGGTGACGCGATTGATTTCACCGCCTGTAGATATGCACGACCTGCATCATTGCCGCGGCAAGGTCTGTGTTGCAGGTTAGACGCCTCTACCGCTTGGTTGGTAATTGAAAGTGTAATAGTAATCACACAACACAAGACTCGACCGACATGTTTTCGAACCTATTGGCTCACAACTGCGCATAACAGGTCGTGTGCTTGAGAGTTCCTGACAGTGCACAAAGGAAATAGTCATATTTAATTTCTTATGCAGGTGCATGGGGCAACAACCAATAAGATCAGAGTAAAAAAAAATTCAATTCATTTGTTTATTTAAAATAGAGGAACACTTATGATACAGAAACAAAGAAATGTCGTAAGAAATACATTTAGAGGAAAAAACAGGTAACAGTTTACCAGCAGAAATTTTTAAAGGTTGTTTACATCCTTACGATCGCAAAAACTAATATTTTAAGGAAAAATCAAAAATTCTAAATACATTAAATCAACGCTAATATTCAGCGAAATATCACAATCAGTTACGAAAACGCATTATTTACCAATACTGCCTGCCACCTGACCCGTCGTAAAATTTCATTGGTTAAATATAATACGTAAGTATTCAATTGTGAATCAATTGTTAATCAATTTGGCATAAGAATTCTGGCCATGTGAGTGTTTTACTGTTATGCCCTATGCTATACGCCTATGTTTTTTTTAATTGTGAACCAACGCATCTCAACTCTACTAATTCTCATTCACATTTCCGTTTATCAAGAGCTGATTTGACGTCGTGGGAGCAGTGAGCGTGGTGGAAGCAAGGAGGCTATGTACAGTATACATCAACCTCCTTGGGTGGAAGTCGCCATGGCACGAGTTGTAGTGGTCCCTTGCCTATCAGGATACCGTCAACGCTACTACGCCCGGCTAGCGATACTGGGATCCCGATAAGCGCAAAAGCGAATGAGAATCGCTCCGCTGGGGTCGTCCGCGAACCATCTATGGAACGCGTACATGCATATAAATTTGGCTTAACACTTTCAACACTCAACGAAATTATGTGGCCTGCAACAAGCTGGGTGCGTAACATCTGTGCGTCTGTGAAGAGCTGAACTTGCCCAAACAAAACTTATCCGGTGTACAGGTTAATGGTCGTTAATGGCTCGCTGTTATCAAGGATGTAAACATAGTCTTGTCCACCTATAACAACAGCGAACAGAATAAATAATGTTCTTAAATTTATTAAGGGCAGCTGTGAAATTTAAATAGGAAATCCCACGATAGGGGGAAGTTCGCCTCACTGCGTTAATTTCAAAGAAAGGCGTTTCAAACTAAATGTATTCTCCGCGAATTGTTTAGAAGTTCCCTACAGCGGAGATGTTTCCATAACATATGTAGCCTGTTTGCAAGGAATTTTTAAAATTTCGTGTTTAACAAAAAAAAAATTAAATACTGCGCCTATTTATATTGAAAATATACGCTCGTATGGATCTTCTCTTAAAAAAATCGTGAAGAATGCATTTTATTTGAAACGCCTATCTTTAAAATTAACTCACTTTCCTTAACATGGGATTTCCTATTTAAATTTCGCAGCTGCCAGCCGGTAGGCAGCTCCTTTAATGAACNAACTCACTTTCCTTAACATGGGATTTCCTATTTAAATTTCGCAGCTGCCAGCCGGTAGGCAGCTCCTTTAATGAAAAGCGGTACTTTTCAGAGCTTTAATAATTTTTTGAAAGGAAATTTTTTTATCTTATGCTTTTTACTCGCCAGACTTTAGAATAAAATTGATTCTATGAATTTGCGAAATTTTCAAAGTCAGGAAATATAAATAAGTTATATTGTCTGTATGGCATACGGGCAAGTCTTTAATGAATGTAGTCACTATTCAAAGACCCGAATAGTTTTTGCGTAAAGAAATGAAATATAATTTTAAGTAATGTATCACTAGCGAAGCGAACGGAAGCTGTCGCTGTAATAACACCGGGCACTTCTGAGAATCCTCTATAGCTCCCGAAATGGCATGGCGTTTCTTCTGTTGTGGGCGTGCCCATTCTCTGATATACGGCGCGAAGTCCTGAAGCTGGCCTCGTTTCCGAATGGCTACCGCATTCTGCGAAAGGTTGCCTATTGGCTGGGCTACCGGCTGGCGAGTAGGTTGCCAAGCGCTGATTGGCGAACGGAGTTCCGCGTTGTTGGCCAGAGATGCCATCTCACTGGCGCGTGCGACTACAGTTCGCGGTACATGTGGTTGTTTCATTTCCGTGTTCTTTAAGTACTCTGTAGCGCCAGCGTGTCCTCCCAAAGCCACATGCAAACATCAGTACAGCCGTGGACAGGATCACTGTACACACGTGTGCAGAAAGCGTCAGTAGTAAATAGCTGTATACACAGATGTGCTTCTACGAGGATTTTTTTTCTCTCGTGATTTTTAAGTGCCTGCCCCTGAAAAGCTCAAGGGCTCTAGTAAGGGAACACAACTTATTTGAGAAATGGGGAAGGAATCGTCCACAGCTTGCATTAAGGAACGATCCCAGCATTCGCCTGAAGTTATTTCGGAAAACACTACAAAACTGAAATCTGGGTGGCCGGACAGAGAATCTAACCAGGGTCCTCCCTGTTATGATTTTAACATTTTGTTGATATTTATCCTTAACAGGCATATAGGGGCGTAAAAAGTTATTGATAAGAGTTATGTAATGAACGCTATATAAAAGAGGTTTATTTAACATTAAGATTGTACAATATTATTTCAATACAACTATGATTGAATATGAACGGGGGGAGCTATACAAATATACTGAAATACTAAATGATATTATTTTATTAAGATTTAACCAGCCACGTTCTGAGTAAAGCCTAATTGGAGAGTTCCCACCTTGTTCGTGATTCCGGAGGCTGATTAAGATGGTGCAAGTCGACGGCCGGACACGCCCATCTTCAGTGGTCNCTGTGGTTTGCGATTTCATAACTAATTTCAGCGATCACGGCCCGTGTCCTGGATAAATAACTGAAGGTGTGATCAGGCAGGCCGCTCAGCTACGGGCCTGACCACAACTCGTAACATCCCAAATGCGAGTCGGCTTGTCTACTTACCACTGCGCTACTCAAATATGCATGAAGCAAAAAAGAAAGCATTTTGACTGGACACCAGTTTCGTCACTGCTCACTGCTCAATGAAAACCACGCCAAACCGCAGAATCTGGCTTTGACCGCGGACATGTCCCAAACTTCATCTCCAGATATATTTCCCTGTTCATACGTGTCTTTCTGACGCAAATTTAATTTACATTATATAGACCTTGTGCATTATAATTTGAACACTGAAAAATGTACACAGAAACTGGAAAAACCATTTGTACTTTTAACAACGCTATATACTAGCGGTATTTTTAATACGTTATTCTACTAGAGGAAATATTAGAAACTATTTTCTCAAAAAACGAGCTAGTACCAAAGCTGAATTTTACAATGAAAGCTCGTAAAATAAGTTCTAGAATGCTTGGCTATTGTTATGCCATTTAAAATCTGCATGAGACGCCCTGGTGTCAGTTTCGGAAAGGTATATTTTCGGGAAAAGGAATTGTAGGCGCACCACCAGAGGAGCTCGTAAACATGGGGTAGAGTACGCATGCCAGCTACGCAATTAGACGTCTTCGTACCCCATCACTGAACTGCTGTTCTTACCACACATCTGTCAAAACCACGTGGCTTAAATGCTTTGGTATGCTAGTGCACTGCTTCTGACTAAGTCGTAATTAAGTGTAATCAAGTTAGGCAAAATGTTTTTTTTTCTTTCAAAAAATGCGGTTTGTTGTGAAACGAAATGTAAACAAACGGATAATCATTGGTTGAACACGTGAATTCCATAGTTGTTGCGGCAGTTCTTAAGGTAATGTGCAGAAGACGAAAATCAGTCGACCTCACCTTTAGTCTAGGGGGGAACTAGGCATATATACAGACGTTGCTGTAGTCTGGTCCCTATGATCCATCCACTGAAGATGGAGATGAAGTCAACTTTCGTCCTGTACACAAGTCGCCAACACTGGCTAAAGAACAGTCGTCAGAACAGTTGAGATAGGCGGATAGGTAGGTATGGCTTAACGTCTCATCGACAGCGAGGTAATTAAAACTTGCTCAGTAAAGCAGGAGACCGAGGGGACATAATCGGGCCGTGGCTTGTAATAAGGAATCATTGCGTCATTCACTTTGAGTGATTTCGGAAAGTCATACAAAATCGAAATCAGGGTCGCCGGTGATCTGGCAACCGTGCTGCGCTAGGGTTGTTCCCAGAGCACGTTCGTAACACTAACTACTGAACGTGTTTGCCATCTGTTCAGTTGCGAAACTATCGCGGTCCTGACACGCAACTTTCCAATATGACTCGCACTCTGAAAGCCTTTCAACGCAGCACCGGACTGCTGTGTCTGAACATTTGCTACGTGAATATGTGGAAAGCATGTTTANTCTGAAAGCCTTTCAACGCAGCACCGGACTGCTGTGTCTGAACATTTGCTACGTGAATATGTGGAAAGCATGTTTAGGACTGTGCGCTGAACTTAGCTACTAACTTTCCCCCAACAAAACGTTGACGTCCGTCAAAAGCGCCGTAAAACTCGGCATTAGAAGATGCTTCACTCTAAAAAAAATTCATACATAGTTTTCTGTACGACAAAGAAAATCTTTTCTTGGAGGCTGTTTTGTTNATGCTTCACTCTAAAAAAAATTCATACATAGTTTTCTGTACGACAAAGAAAATCTTTTCTTGGAGGCTGTTTTGTTTACGGCAAACCAATGTAGCTTTAAATCAAAGATAAGGTTACACAAACATAACTTTACTGCTAATAAATGTTTTCTTAGTGCGTTTACCTTTCTTCGTAGCAAAGAAATAAACATTATTCGAGCTGCTCTTGTTCGCAGTAAAGAAATATTACTTTGTACCAAAGGTAAAGGTTTAAAGGTTTTCTGTCGTACATTGCAGCTTTCAGTACGTAACTGTTGTCCCAACGCAAACGTTTATAAACCAATAAGTATATTCTGCAGTTACGAAGCTGCAGCTGAGCAAATTAATAGTCCTCCTGCAGACGTTCAGTGTCATTCTGGAGTTCGGTGATTCTACACACCACTAATCTCAATTCTTCCCGAGGGGTGGCATTGTATTCTGGCCCATTTTACTATCTAAAATAACACGAGTATCAAATGTAATTCGCAAACGCAAACCAGCAAAGCGGTCGTGTGGTGCAGGGCGTTAGGTTAATGACTGAAGGTGTGTGGGTTCGAATCTCGGAGCCAGGCTAGTGTTATTGTGAGTATCATTTTGAAATATTTGTTACTTCTCCCTTATTTACAAATTACGTTTGTTTATCAGAGCACAAATTTTATTTACATTGTAACTGGCATTACCAGCGTCTGCTGAACTATTGTAACGTCAATGCAAGGTTATTATGGTAATTACTATATCGATCAAACAAAAACTATGTTTGTGGCAAGGCTACTTTGCAGTGGTTCATATTTAAACAAATTTTTCTTTGCGGCAATAAATTATGTGTTGCGGCAAAGTAAGCATTTATACAGTGTTTAGTAACAGTTCACAACTTCTCCATCACGGTTCCTGGACATATTTAAAACTAAGCTGCAATATTCTGCGTGATTCTGGGACAGATCAATAAAAAAAGGGGGCATGGGGGATATAACCGCTCCACGCAAAAAAAAAAAAAGCATACATTGACATATTTTTTAATTGAAATGAAATTATAAGAATTGTGAAAATTACTGATTTTACTTGATTTATTTAATATTGTTTCGTAAAAATATGACGAGTCTGTACTGTGTCACACCATGAATCGAAAGTCTACACTTGCACCTGTGCAATGGGACTACTCCTCTCCCCAAAATCGAAAGTTTAGAGCCTCTCCTCGCCTAACTCACAATCCGGAGTTTTAATAAAATTGCAAAACAAATGTTATATGGCAAACTGAGGTAGGCGACTTAATTTTAAAATTTCACTTTGTTTTCAATATTTTTATTTTATAATTACGGTGTTTATGAGTTTCGAGGTTTTCTCGTAACCCTCCTCCCACTCTCCCTCCTCGGTAACGGAAGACAGTGATAGTATTTCTAGGCGACACGTTTACGAACAGTGCGCGACAGCCGATGTTCATGTGGGAAAAATTATAGAAAAAGAAAATAATCGTGTATTTTCTTCTTCCTTCCAAATGGCCGGCAACCGCCAGCACTCCAACCAAGAGCCGAATGGCGTTACTTACGTCATCCAATATGTCAGCCGTGGATGCGCGTGCCTGTTTCGCCCTTGTGGATCGCTAGTTGTGGGCCTAAACGCACTGAATATCTGCATGTAAGAGGAAGGACCCGTCTCCCTGGAGATGTGTTCCACGTCTGAGGGCGAGAAGCGCGGGAGCGATAAGGGCGACACTGCCACGAACATCAAGCGCGCCATCGTCGCTACGCGCAAGGCTCTGTACTGACGTGCTGCGTTCACTTCGTGTTGCCNCGCGCCATCGTCGCTACGCGCAAGGCTCTGTACTGACGTGCTGCGTTCACTTCGTGTTGCCTGTAGTTATGGAACTTTAAGCGGTAACCCTATAATCTGATAGGTGGGAACTTACTACCAAAGTTCAGCGCTGGGTACTACACCAGCTTCGTAGAAATTCGCCCAGAGTATTTTGATTTGCAGCGGTGTGAAAATGCATTTTTCGGTCATGTCGAAGAGCTTCAAAATTATGTTTGCAATAGGCGTGATCTGTTGAAAGTTGTAGCGTGAAGTGTTATTTGTTTTTGTGTGCAGACATATTGCGCGCACAAGAAATTGTTTTAAAAACGTATGTTACAAACACACTGCAAACCCAGTTCGCAACATCTGTCCAGAGCTTAAGACAGGCGAGCGCCTGGCTGACAAAGGCGAATGTCTTCGGAGCGTTGCAATTTGTTGTGCTGCTTGTTCAGTGCTGCACACTATGGGTTCACGCAGCAGGAACCAATAACCAGAGTGCAGCCGAGCGAAACTAAACGAATCCCAATCTGTCTCTTAAGACAAGGATACGCTGATTGGTGCATGTTACCCTCTGACGTCTGGCGCTGTCCTAATCTGCCGTGTCCAAAGTCATGCAATCCAATAATGGACGAATTTAAATGACAAAAGGAGTTCTACAGTGTAAATGTAATTCTCATCACCCAGCAGAAGCGAGATATTGGGGTGAAACAGGCATATATATATATATACACATACACACACACACACCGTAAAAACCCCTCGACAGAAAAGGATTGCACAGTTGCATGAATATTCCGAAAATTGAACTTTTGTCCCAAAGTTGTCTCCTAAGATGAAAGAAAAATATGAATGCGCCAGGTACTTTCACTCCCACTCGTGTAATATTTACATTGTAAATGAAAACTAAGTGCACGGTGGGCTATTTCAAGACGAGCGTAATGAATGATAATTAGTGCTGCCTGCGTTCAGTCTGAACTATTTAATCTGAAGGTTAGAAATTTTATAAACTGAAAGTTCAAAGAAAACTCTTGGATGTCAGTTCACTAGCTTAATTAGAATTAAACAGTTATATCACAAAGATTAATAAATATTCAAATCATCCATCACGCAAACATTAAATAATCAACCATTCAGCAATATCAAAATGACCACGCAACAAGAAATAGAGTGCCGAATTTTCGAACTGCGTCAATGTGACCTCAGTTGACGTCGAGATTCAAACAGGTCCACGTCCACAGGTACGGTCGACTGTAGACAGGCCTTTACACGCGTTATGTGACGTCAGTTAGGCTACTACGCCATTCTAGGAAACAACCAGGTAAAACTCAGACCACAAACGACAGTGCAGTTTACAACAACCTATGAGGTCTTCTTCCGGCATCTCAGCACCGACAAAAAAAACCTTACGCCGTAAANCTGCGTCAATGTGACCTCAGTTGACGTCGAGATTCAAACAGGTCCACGTCCACAGGTACGGTCGACTGTAGACAGATCTTTGCACGCGTGATGTGACGTCAGTTAGGCTACTACGCCATTCTAGGAAACAACCAGGTAAAACTCAGACCACAAACTACAGTGCAGTTTACAACAACCTATGAGGTCTTCTTCCGGCATCTCAGCACCGACAAAAAAAACCTTACGCCGTAAAAAAGGTAAGTAATTTAGAACGAGGAAAGATATGAAACCCATTGATTAACAACACGCTATCAACGTTACAAGTAATAAATACCGCTTCTGCAAGAAATGTTAAAAATTCAATTCTTCTAATACATCTCTTTTAAACACACTTCAACCTACAGACGATACGCGCAAAGGTAGTTTTGGCCACATAGTTATTGTATAAATTACTTGCCAAAGTCAATAATTTACATCTTTTGTCACATAAAATAAAGAAACAATATAAAAAATTTAAAAAAAATTGTTCTAAGTGTTTACTTTACTCTAGCAAGTGCCATTAAAAAAACCAGCTGCAAATGAAAAATATGCAAAACTGTTTTTAAGTTCAAGAATTCTTGAAAAAACTTACGAAAACGTTTTGAAGAGTTACTTAAAAAATGATCGAGGTAACTCACAGCAGTCTTTTTTCTGTCAAATCTATCATTTCAGTGTCGTGACTTAGTGTTTATTATTTGAATGACAAAATATTCTGAAAAAAGTGATTCTGGTATTTTATTTAATTTTCCAAAAACATTCANACTTAGTGTTTATTATTTGAATGACAAAATATTCTGAAAAAAGTGATTCTGGTATTTTATTTAATTTTCCAAAAACTATGAATCCCAAAATGTTTTCAATTTTCTGAGAAATACGTAAGACATAAAGTGTAGAGTTGTGGGGTGTCTTTCATTACTGTGATTATTTGTTGGATTCTGTTGGAATGTCCGAATTATTTACTATAATTTTTTAGCGTGAGTGAAGAGATTTGGGTGGCTCTTAACATCGAGGTCTTGAGAGCCAATAAGGGTGCAGCAAGCTGAGTACGGAGCAGCGCTGGGATGCAAGGGCGGGGGAAACGGGAGATCCCTGAGAAAACCCGTCGACCAGCGGCATCGTTCGGCACGATTCGGGGTGACACCACCAGGAATCAAACCCAGCTCGCCTTGGTGGGAGGCGAGTAGTCTAACCTCTACATCACCGCGGCCTCATAATATTTTAGCATGTTTCATATATTTGTAATGTGACATCAAATACCAGTGTGACAAACTTGCTAAAAAGAGTATTAGTAATTGTGTGAATGCTAAGTTTGCAATTTGTACAGGACAAAATTTAAAAATATACGAAGCAAGTGTTAAATTGCAGGTGTATGTGCCATGGACCGTCTCACTTTATTCATGTTCCAGCCAAGTGATACAGTGGAATTTTTCTAGGAAAGTGAACATGTTGATCATCTGCAAATGTATGCGTCTGTGTATAAAACATTAAAAAATACATCAGTGGCGATAAATTTAAACATTACACTTGCAGTACGTCTAGTAGGTATAGGCTGTTCGCGGTAAAATGAGCACTTTTGAGACCCTAGTTACTTTTTCCTTTCAACTGTATTTATCCTTTAACCATCTTTTTTAAATAAATATTTCCATGTAAGTAATAAACACAGTGTGTATATTCCACCGCACTCGGAAGTTAACGCCTAAGGCTACTACAGTAAAATATATTTATTGACAATTTTTCCAAATGGGAGGGCTTTGAAAAGTGCTCAGTTGACCGCGACAGTTGCATGCATGTTGTGGACGAGTGGCGAGGCGTACCTGCGAGCAGTAGGACGGCGCGGGCCATGTCTGCGCCGAGCGGTGCGGAGCAGCTGTCTGAAGGCAGTCCGGCCCACCTCCTCTCCAGCTCCAGGTCGCCTGCTCCCCCCACTCCAAACCATCCTTCACCTTACTCCTCCGGCGGCGGAGTTCTGGGGAAACCCAGGCCAGATAGCGATGCCACTCCTCTGCCACCACGTCTTCCTACTTCCGCCGTCAGCTCTGCTCTGGCACACGTTAGGCCCGTGTTTCAGCGGCACGAGACCACGTTGCACTCCCGCTGGTCACTCTCGTCGCCACTTGACCCCCTGATGGCTCGTCGCTTCGTTGTCTACGCACACCTGTCGCTTCATATCGCGCTAACTCTCAACCCGACTGCTTGGAGGCCCGTCGCTGAAGGTCAGGAGTACGCGAGTCGCTATAGGCGGCTTGCCTTTGAAAGTCGCAATGGACTTGTCACGTTACTACTGTCTCCTTCTTGTTCGCTCGCTCGCACGGGGCGGATCAAGCTATGATACAACAGAAGCGATGCAAAGCAGCGAGCGCCCAACACTACTACTAAATTGGTGCCCAATGAGTGCTGGTAAATGCCGCACTTCCATAATTCGTGCTAAGAAAATGAAGTTATATTCGATTATTTTGCCGTAGCACGAGGTTTTGAAATACTCCTCGCGAACCCGCACATTCATTGGGGAGGGGTTGGGGTGG